>NNCF01127483.1:0-46407 GCA_002313205.1 Laupala kohalensis | reverse complement strand
TTTCTTTACTTCACTGTATAAATATAAGAAATTATAGGAATATTTATAAGTAATTTGTGATTCGAATTATACCAATTCCATATGATATCTTGCAATTATATTCAAATTCTGTTAAAAACTACATTTTATCACTGTATTACGCAAACGTTTTTTACATAAACTCTAATATCGTTTACATTGCCAATGAAGACCTTGCGAGACAACGAATCTCGAGATGTCGTTTAAATATAGAGAATGGTAAAGTTTATTGAAGTCAAGAATATACAGAATATTTTTGTTATAGAAGTCCAAAATGTGTATAATAAAAAGATACAAAATATTTCTTTAATAGCGGTGTAATGAAACATTTTATCTCGTTACGATTTACCCGCCATACGATGTCTTCCAAATATGGGCGCCGTTTCAAATAGACCTACGATTGGTCGAACGAAAGTTCCCCAGTCGAAGGGGAAGCAGGAGGAGAGACGCGTTGCAAACCTGACAGATCCAAAATTGGTCAGAGCGTGGGACTTAAAAAAATAAATGGGCCGTTTTATGTTATCAGTAGTGTACTATGAATAGTAAATACGTAAAATAGTAATCATCTCTAAAATCTTGAAAAATATATCTTTAAGTACCAATGAAAGAGTTTTTATGTATCTAAACGTTTCTTTATTTTGAATATATTTGAAAACTATTCTTATTATATTGACACATTTGAAAAAAAGTCTATTTAAAATAATAATTAGATATTCGCCAACATTAACCTTAAGAAATTTAAAATATCATCTGCTTTACGTCGAGAAAATTTTCGTCGTCTAGACTTCAAGTTTCAGGCTACGCAACGTCGGGATGGCGTCGTTTAAACGTTGTAATGAATCATTTTGTTCATTTAAACAATTACGCATAGTTGCGAAAGCCATGATCGATTTGAGTCTCTAAAACAATTACTCAGGCTGCGCCGCCTCAGTCATGAGTCAACGAAGCGAATACATAGAAGGCAGCGCAGCCGAGTGTCATTTAGCGGCCACTACGAACGAGATCGGTGGCGAGAAACAAACGAAGTTTTTTTAGCTGAGTCAGGTTTTTCAGCGGGGCTGAGCTGTTGCGAGCAAAACCCATAAGCTATAGCTGTTGATGTACCTTTCTTCCTCCCAGACAAAATAGCTTCCGCAGTGATAGAAAATTGGTTTCGTTCAGACGAGCACTAGTGTTGAAAACTAGAATAGCTTTTAGAGTAGCTACAGCGTAAGCTGTGGCAGCTAATGGTGCTGTCTGTCCGCTAGACAGCCAACGCGTGAGCTATCACAGCTAACTTTAGGCTGAGCTATCCAACTTTTCTTTGTGCGGGACCCGTGGATGTTGTGTACGTATTTGAGGAGTCGAGTCGGGTGCTGTAGCAGCACACCTGCGACCAGGGTAGGACGTCCCGAGTTCGAGTTTGGTCCCTCACAATTTTCATCTGGGCATTGACGATGCAAACTCTCCCCCACGAGTAGGTACTCGGAAGTTGTGAGATATTACTAAGAACAAGTTGCTCGGGATCGGGCATGATGCAGAGGATAGCGTATGTGAGCCCCGAGTTCGAGTCCCATCACAGATCGAAGTTATTGCAATATTCGCTCTATGTGTGTAGGTGCAGGGAATGAAATAAAACGTCGAATAAAATTTGTTTAAAATTTGTATGAAAATTTTTATAAAATTTTCTAAAAATATCTCTGTCCTAAAAATATTTCTGAAAAGTGATCAAAATAATAAATAAAGAACATTGTCAAAACATAATCAAATTTTTTTGATATCTTGGCTTCTGTGATGGCACGAATGCTTCTATTGCGTTCTTCTGGAATATCTTTATATTCCAAGATTTTCCCCACGTAGATTTACCTACAAAAATATCTCTATTCAACTCCTGATCTAATATGCATCTTGAGGACTCTCATCCCCATGGAAAAGTCCCTACATAATTTATACTTGTATGTGATTATATTTCTCGACCTTTCGAAATTTACCCATTTTTTTTACAATTTCTACAAAAATACTTAAAATATTCATAATATCTTCTGAACAAATCCTAAAAGTCCATTCATGTGAACACGGCTGTGGAGGGAAAACTGAGCAAATGAAAGTAATATATTTTGAGACTGAAAAGTGACAACAAAAAAATGAACTCACAAATGATATTGAAGAAAGGTAATTTAATAATTATAGAAAAGTACGCGTTTCATAAAAAAATGTTAGGAGTTTTTCTTTTCAAATTCTGCATCACGTTTTCATTGTAAAAAAATATATGAATACAATATAATAAGGTAACTGTTAGTATAAAATGTTTAAATGTCACCCACAAAATTATACTATTTTTCTCAACATTCAACTAATTTTATAGGACAAGATATTGTATTTCTATATTATTTTGTACTATTCGCTAAACTTTTTCTTCCCTATAAACTTCATGAAAAAATATTTTTATAAAGTAATCTTAATAAAATGTATTATTTATCACTGTACTTTTACAAAATATACCGAGTACTTCAGTTAATCGAGTTCACCACATTTCCACAAATTTCGAGTGTAGTCATCTCTTTTTGAAAGAACTTGCAGTAAATTTTGTAGGTACAGGATTATAAGTATAATTCAAACGTTAAGCATAATATTGAAACTAAGTACTTTTTTCCTTAAACTTACTAGTTTATTTACATTTCACATGTTAAATTCCCTTATACGAATAAAAGTTCTTTTACGCGGGGAAATTACACATTAATTTCTTGTTAATCTCCAAACAGATGCACTAGCCAACGAGTGCTGAGTGTTTCTTCTATGAAATTTATTAATAATAAAAAAATAATTATGACACTTCGTAAGTTTCAATCATCTGCATAGAAAAGAAATTTAACGTTAAATGAATGTTATTAAAACTGTGTTGACATAAAATAAAATGAAAATGACAGCCTCGTTATTGAGATAAATGTGCAACTTAGCCATCTTAATATAGTACTCAGAGTCAGATTACTTTCGTATAATCATAGTGAAATTAAAATAATGTAAATACAATGTCACATTGACAAGCGAAAGTCCGTGTTGGCGAAGACATATCCCACTGGTTTTCGGGTCACTGCTAATGACTTTTTTTAGTGTATTGTCACACTAACAAAGTAGCAAGAACGATTGGGTCATTTTACGAACTCATCGTATTTTTGGGGGGTACAATCGTGAAGTTCATCATTCTGCTTCCCAATTGTCTTCCATGGAATTTCGTAACCTCACTTTAGCTTCTGTTACGTAAATTTAATGTTGTGGAGGATTTGAAGAACATTGTTTGACAAAACGCATGTGTTCTTCGACTAGTAAGACCGACAAAACGTAAGAGTTCTTTGCATAGTGAAAGACGGTCATGTAACAACTGCACTAAGAATACTTACAGCTTAAAATAAATAAAATAATAATGGTAATGGAATCATACATTATTACCAAACTAACTTATCTATATTCCTTACACCAAACTCATTAAACCCTGTCCACTCTGTCTCGTATTAATTTGGACACTTAAAAAAAATATTTTTTCCTTTTTCTCTCCCAACACGTACAAATGCCGTTGTTTCCGAAGAGTACCGTGACTCACATTCTCAGAATAATTACATAACTTCATTTTTCACTAAATATCGAAAGAAAAATATTTATTTATATTAATTTAAAAAATTGCGTTATTAATTAATCAGTAGACGATCACTGCATTTGGTTGTGATCCCATTCGAACCATACATTCCCAAGGATCCTTCCACGTGGTCTTCCGCAGCATTGACTGCTTTTGTATATGCTCAATGTTTACATTGTTAAATCGATCATTTCTTGCAGATTACCTCCCTGCAAGCTCCTGTCAAGTTGAGTAAATAGTAAGAAGATTGAAGACTCGCCCTCCGCGTCTTCAGGGGAAAGAACCACAGTCTTTTTGAGCATCCCTGAGACGCGTGTGCTTTCGACGATTCTTCGGCGCCGCGCACAAAACCTGTCCTGTCCTTAAACGCTATCACCGCCACCACTGCCACCTTAATGCAATTCCCCCACTCCTCGCTAGAGTGATCCACTTACTTTGTGGGTAGAACTCGCGTCGTGAGAGATGAACTCCATGCAGATACTTATAGAGGTCGCCACTGATGTTGGTTTGTTTTAGGTGCGCAGAAGCACTAAGAAAACACATGACAGTGTACAGCGAATAGCGTTATACCATAGTGAGTAGACGACTGAGTAATTACTTGGATAAAATATTGCTTTCTGCTGTGATAAGCCTCGTGTTCCGACGGTCCGTGGCGCGACGCGCCGCGTCACCTGAGGACGAAATCTGTCCGTTATTCATGTCGATGAAACGCAATGAAACACGACGATGAATAGAAAACGCATGTCCAAGCCATAGGTGCGCTTGCGCAATGGGTCGTCGGAACAAGACTATAGAACGATCAACAGTGATAGAATATAGCAACATATATTGTTCGACTGTGTCTTTCAACTTCGAAACACAGGGTAAAACACAATTTTTGTTCAAACCGGCCAGGGGATTATTATTGCACTCGTAGACCCTACCCAACGATATATACCTGTTCTATAGGATTATAACTGTACCACTAGACTTCGCACAAGAGTTCTTGCTCTTAAGATGCAGGTTACACTTCAATACAAATAAGTATTGGCAAACATAGCACATTAACATGCAACAACTGTGATGATATCTAATTAATTCTTGAGATATAGCAAAAATTCCAAAAAACTACATTTCACCCCTATAAAATCGGAACTGAAGAAATCATTTCCTCGTAATCCTCTATGGTACCAATGCAACAAACACTCACAATTTCAGATTCATATCTTTCATGTATTTCTCTCTGCATTGACCGGTCAGTCAGTCAGAACTTCACTCAGATTGTGTATAGATTATATATATTCCAAAATTTCACTCTAGAATGATTATACGATAACTAAGGAACGGAAAGGAAGTCCCACTAAGCGCAGGTACATTTTTTTTTCTCACACAAAATATACTGCACCCAATTTTTCAAAATAACATTCTAAATCTGTTAAAAGAAGATCAGGGGTAAAATGAGTAAATATTATTGTATAAATAATCTTAATTAGATTCGATACCCGACTTAAACACTATTCTTTGAAATTACGTAATGACAAATCATTGACATCAGTTTGTAAAACATGTCAAATGTAGCTTACATATGATTCATTTCAAGGTAACATGAAATTTCATGACACCTACAAACTTGAATAATAACAGTCACGAAATATTTTAATGCCTGCATTAAAAAGTTTTCC
This sequence comes from Laupala kohalensis, assembly GCA_002313205.1. NCBI lineage: Eukaryota > Metazoa > Arthropoda > Insecta > Orthoptera > Trigonidiidae > Laupala > Laupala kohalensis. The sequence goes on along the minus strand of NNCF01127483.1, from coordinate 41,118 downwards.
TTAGTTATGGGGTATGGTTGGATCCGTGGCCCCTTGGGGACTTACATCTAGTAAGTACGTGTTTGGCAAACATGGGGGCCCCGAGCTGAGTCTGGCATCACTTCCACTTACTTAAGTGCAAGGCTCCTTCCTTTCTCTTTCCTGACCTTCCTTGGTCACCTCTTGTTTTTTTCGATCCCGACTGTATTAGGGCTAGGGTATCTTTCATTTTCCTCTTGATATATTGTAATTCAGGAGGGTTTTTAGTGGGTATGGTTGAGTCGTTCGGTGAGTCCCACACGCGGGGAGTCATGTTGGCTGCATTTTCCCTACCTGTACAAGTTTTTAGGGCTCTAATGACCTAGATGACGACGAGCCGTCATGCCCCACAAAAAAAAAAAAAATGGATCCGTGGCAGGGTATTGCGTATTACATCTCTCGAGAGATGAGCAGTACTCTGATGAACGGATCAGCTCTCTGCCTCTTTGATAGCAGCCACTCCTTGGGCCCTGGGAGTGTTTTACGAACTATTAGTCGATAGCATAATTAACTCAAATTTTGTTCTTTATTTGTCAGGTTGCGGCAGAAAATAAATTTTCATGGACAAGAACAAAGTGGGGACTACGAATGGAAACATTTTATTGATTAAAACACTGACTTTTCCGCGTAACTAATAGATTAGTTTGACAAATATGGAACAAATTACCTTATAAAGACGTCTGAAAATCTATTTCACTGTCGGTGAGTAAATTACTTCTAATTTCTTTCTGAGATCAAAATCAGAAATAAGAAATTCGTGAAGATTAAAATCGGATATTTCATCTTTATCACTCCTAAACAGACTTATCAACCACGATTCATCACATTGATTCATGACATGGAAATACTTCACTGTACAAGCAAAACCTGTACGATGTATGGACCAAACCAAAATGAACTGAGTTCATCTTGCCAGATCAGATATTACTCTCTTTCTAATTCATTTTTAAGCTAGTTGCTGGTTTGGCAGGATTCGTACGTAATGTTCGTTAATATCCATAATCCCTTCTTTTATGTCCTTCTAAGAATAATAAAGATAAAAGTGTGTATTATTTGAATTCATGAACTGATCAGCTATTGAGAGATGTAGCCAATCCTCTCTTATAAGCAAGAAGTTGCATGTACTTGAATTATCCAAAAACTGCGCTTAAATAATTGAATACAAATGCCTAGAATTTGTATATATTGTCATTACTGTCATCAATATACATTGAAGAACGTTGTACGTAAATAGTAAACCATTATAGAAGATAAGACAATACTAAATGGAATTTTGAAACTTAGCTATGAAATGCTTATGAAATATCTTTCAAGTATTTCTTTCTTCCAAATACTCGTTTATCATTTGATAAATATTATTTTCCTTGGTAAAAAAACTCCATTATCCAGCTTGTCAATAAAGACATTCAGGAGAAGCGCGCGATTTCGCGCGGGATTGAAAGAGAAATTTCTCTGGAACAAGAAAATAATTATTTCTTTTTCTATCATGAGAAATGTTCTTCATCTCATTCAATAATAATTCATGTTTGTTGGTATGTCCTTTACGCGCTCCTGTACCATTCATCCGATTGTGATGAAACTTTGGCAAGTTGTACACACGCCCGCGAAGGTTTCTAACATAATACAACTCTTCTACAATACATGGCGCGCGTGTCGTTTCAAAAATAATAATAAAAAAGACCGATATAGCTGTTGAATACAACGTTCTTTGAGACGCAGAAGAGCAGAGTTACACTCTCAATGCCGCTTAAGTCCATGAGGAAACATACTTTTTTTTGGGAAGGGGACGACAAGGGGTTGAAATGTAACAATAAACGAAAATAATTCATATTCATATTGAGATCATAGTGGGAAGGGAATGCGACGAAGAAATGATCGAACGTGACAGATAGCAGTGACGAGTCCAAAATTTTGGCGTCGCTGAGTTGATAGTGAAATCCCGATACCGCGTACGTCTAAATTCAGCCCTCGTGGAAGAATGACACCTTTTGGAAGGTTGAAATGGTATTATGTGTAAAAATAATTGAAAACTAATTTTGAAATATTAAAATATGAAAATTGCATTAAAGTCATATGTTAATGATGTGTTTAATTAAACTACTAATGCCGATAAGTCAGGTTCAGTTCACATAGGGGCACGGTGTCCTTAGAACTGGGGTTGGAAAGGCGACACAAAAATAATGTAAAAAGACGAATATTAGGGTCGAATTTTTTGTGTATTCTGCGCCATGTATTGTAGAATCGGTTTTTGTGTATTCTGAAATTAATAATCGTAGTTCAATGATATTACGTAATTTTTCAGACCACATGAAGTGCACGACACCCCTAGATGTGGGGGTTGGGAATAGCGAGACATGAAAAATCATTGAAAATGTTCGCTAATAAAGAATTTTACGAGAAACCATCCGGAAGTCAAATAAGGGTTGGTATTTTTTATATGAAAGTCGCATGTTTTTAAAGTTAAACATACTGAAATCGGTATTTAGTTTAGCTGTTTGATTTACGAATCTAAAAGTATATTGAGCTCTCTGCAATCGTCCTAAAACGAGAGTGGCCCTTGGGGGTATCGAGCCCACGACCTTCGCGTCATTAGCACGACGCTTTAATCAACTGAGCTAACGGGCCGCTACGACGTTACTCAAATTCATGTCAAGTCCAACTCCTGATGGATAAAGAACTAGACTTTTCAAAGTTTGGGGGGCAATTATCAACACAGCTCTTTTTACTCTACATTTTAGCAGTTTGTTGCAAGCTTTTTACGTGTACTATTTCTAATACGCGCTAATGAAATAATCTTTAAGGATGGAGAGTGAGACGTCGTTAATCGTTTTAATGTCATTAAGGTACAGAACAACAAGAATTTGAAACTCATGACTTATTTTCATATTTAAATTATTTGTTACAAGTCTTTACTTGAGTCACACCCATTCATCTTTGATGAAATAATCATTAAGGCATACGCGTGGGCATTAGTACTTCATTTTCTCCCTCAAGACACTGCACTTGAGTCTATTAGTCTTCTTTCTACTTGTCGATTGACTTTCCAGTGCATTGCAGAGTTTTTAGAGTGGTGAGTGCGTCGAAGGTAACGGTAGAAATCTAACAATCAGGCATTCCAAAAGATTACGCGACTTCCGAATTTTGTATTTTTCCTTCCCCTTACCTATTCTGTGCAATTATTCTGTAATGATACCTGTGTATATTTGTGCTTTTCTGTTGTTCTTAGTTTTGGGTTTTGTTCTTATATGTACTGTGTAACAATGAGTCATTTAGTTACTATTTATATATTGTCATACCACTGGGCATTGACTAACTTTCGTTTCATTATTAGAACTTACGATAGTTATTTTTCAACAAAAGCATTTTGTGACTATTGTTGAAAACAGTTCCAAGTAGTCTACGTAAATAATTCTGCATTGCTTTGTCCAAACACGAAAATATTTATGTTGAAAATCAGTTCTGAAAAATGACACGCATTACCAGCCCCTATCCCTACTCCAAGGGATGAGATTACCATGTAAAAGTTATCGGCAATAACATGCAATAAATAAATTTAAATTTATTGTCAAAAAAGAGTTACAAACTGCGTACGACCAACTAATTACTCTATTACTAATTAACTAATTTACTCGCGTGACGAGTCCATAGTTATTGGCATCGCTGAGCTGATTGTGATGTCCTGACACACACCGGAACTATCAAACTAACAATATAAATGGATAGCAAATGCAGCGTGAGAAAGAATAAAGTTGCAGATATATTACAAAATTCACGTGAGTCAAGCCGTGGGTTGTCAGCTAGTCTAAATATACAGAAGGCAAAATCCACTGACCGACTGACTGGCTAATCTTGAAATCTCAGGAACCACAAACTTGAAATAAGGTAGGAAGGTTCCATTGAGGGTGCAGACATCCATTAAGAAAGGATTTTACGAAAATCCACCCGTAAAAGAATGAAATAGGGGTTGCGAGTCTGTATATATTAGATTTGAAAACATAGTTTTCAGTCCCGCTGAGATAGAAATCAATGGGGGTCTCCTTTTGAAAGTTAACAATCAGTCCACATTGGAGATAATACATCCCTATCATCCCTGGGCAGAGGTGGGAGCGAAGGGTAGGTAAAGGGTAAAAATAATCAAACGCCGAGAATTGGTGTTGAATATCTCATTTTTGTGTCGAATACGACAAGAGAGACACTCAATGCCATTAAAAAAACGCGTTAACCGCCTATGAAAAATAAAAACCCTTTGAGATAAAGACCCTTTTAGTTTTTTGTTTATAACTCGAAAAGTACGTGCTTCTGGAAAAAAGTACGCAAATGCAAAATTAATTTGCATTAAATTTCCTACAAATTAAATCTATATAGTTTTTGTCAGACGAATAGATATCACGCTAGAGCGTGGTGAATTTTGACCAAAATTTGGAAATGGACCTCAAAACCAGTTTTTCTTATGTTGTTTGCTTACTACTCGCACTTTTAGATAATATTCTCCAACACAAAAATAAAATACATTAAATCTCCTTCAAATTAGTAGTCTTTTCCTCAGATTTTAGGCGTAAGTCACCAGCCAGAGCGCGCATAAGTTGGGTGTATATCGGAAGAATATGTCAAGTACAAATTATCGGGTATGACGAATACAAATGAGACGTCCACAGTTTTCTGCGTCGCTGAGTTGATAGTGATATCCTGATGTATAAGTCTAAAGTTAACCCTTACTCTAAATACACCCCTTATTCTAAATGGAGGATGGAAAAGGGACGAAGAAAATAATAATTGCAAAAGACCGATATTCATGGGATCCAAAGTTGTCAGGGTATCTGAAATGGAGAATTATACTTCCAATGCTATTAAGCTCAAGTTCAGATCATATCAAGGCATGATACCCCTATAGCTGGGAAGGGCGAGATTTATATATATATTTTTATTTATTTATTTATGAACAGATTTTAGATTATAGCACATTTATTTACATAACTTAATCTTATTAATCACCTTACCTACAACATAGTCATTGCAAGGGAACTGCATCTTATTATTTTCGCGCTTTTTATGGGTAAAAATTTATGAGATGTAAAAATTTACGTAAAGCGACCAACTTTGTGGTCAAAACAACAGGTTTCGTAGTTTTCGAGGAGAAAAATTATACTCCTGAAACCGCTATGTAACTGTTCAGACCATATGAGGCGTTCGACTCCCCTAGAGGATGGGGTTAGGAAGAATGTGACACGAAAAATGATCGAAAATGGACGATATTAAAGTACAATCCCTAGCTTTCAGTGTAGCTCAGGTGAAGAGAGACACTTTCAATGTTACGTAAGAATTGGGACAACATTGGAAGATAAGGATATAAATAGCCCTAGAAACCCCATGGGTGATTTGGGAAGGGAGCATAATAAAATGTTTCATCGAAAAAGACGGAAATTTATAATTGATCCATCGACTTCGGGACCTTTCAGATGAACAGAGACATGAGGTTGTATTAGTACAATTAATGATGTTATGTTGAATGAAAGTGGGAGACTGGACCGAGATTCGAACATAAGACCTTCAGCTTACCATCTGTGCCATTCCGTTCTATTTTCAGTATCGATCTATTAAAGTGTTGCATAAATCACACAGATGGTTTTTCGAATATTTCTACGTAATTTTTAGAAGAGACACGATTGAATCATGTATCGTGAGGAATGCAGTACCAGTTCTTGTGACATTGAAATCATCTCTCTCTTTACCCTATAATAATTTGGTGTTTCTTTTCATTTCACGAATTTATATATTCAACATTTATTAAAAAAACAGAGTTCGTGTGTTAATGTGTCTGTGAGTCCGTCGTGTAGCACAAAGACAGACAGGCCAAAAACTTAGAAATTTGTCTCACGCGTTCTTCTATAGGAGTTTAAAAATACAACATCAATATTTTCCAATTTTCCTTCCAACTTTCTAAAATTAGTTTTTGAGGGTCTCTAAGTCATAAAAGTCAATATAAAATAACAAACATAAAATAAATAGATAAATAAGTTACAGTCGCGGAACGCAAAACCATTACAAAAAGACCTCGAGATTCGAAAAATCGTTAACTGGCCCTACAGACGAACGGGAAGGCGCAGTTGGTTGCACGTCAGCACGCTAAGCTGAAGGTCCCGAGTTCAAATATCGGTCCCATCTTTCATTTCATTCAACATAAAATAATTCTTTATTTTATTGGGTATTTATTTAGATTTAGAATGGTGAAAGAGGAGACCTTGTGTGATTCCATGATTTTCAGAGTCCACACATGACAAGAAATAGCAACACATAAATTAATAAATTTTTGCATGCAAAACTATTATTGTACCCTTTAAAAGTAAACATCTAACCAAAGTAAAATGTCCATCAATAATTATCTCGGAAAACTGACTAACAAATACCCTTGACGATAACTTGATGTGTGAGATACGATATGTAAATGGAAGTTTCCTTTCTCATTAAGACATCCATCTCAATCACGATCCTTCTGAAGCACCGAAGCAAGGATTTTCACTTCTTCTCCGCAGACGGCGCCAACGACGGCCACTGGTTTGTTTACGCAGCGCTTCAGCGACGGCGGCGGCGGCGGCGGGCGCTGCGTTTCGAATCCACTCAAGGCTGCTGCTCCGGCGTCGTGTTTGATTTAATGAGGCGCAGAGCTGTTTACCTGCTTTTAATTCCTTTTACGGAAATTGCAGTATAGGCTTGCACAGATAAAGAGGAGTACGAGGGAGTTGCGACCAATTTAGAGACATTTTCAGCATTTGAAAGGCGCGGCTACTGGCCAGTCTTCAATTCAATATGATATGCACAAGAGACAGTTGTAATCGTCTATCTCTCCCCATCTGATCATAGAAATAGTCATTCTGTGGTAAGTGGAGACAAACAGTGACTTTACAGCGGTTGTAGTTGATTTTATTAACAATCGTGAAATCGTTACTTAAGACATCTGCTGCATTTGCTGCAACAGAGAATGTCTGCAGCATGGAAATCGGAAAACGAAACCTATGAAATTATTTTAAATTTCAAAGGACACTTCTTAAGTGTTATTGCAAGTAAAATGCAAAGTAAGTTAAGTATTGATGAAGTACAAAGGCATATTAGCATATAATACTGAAAATATCGTGTTTTTTAGGTTTTTTTCTTCGTGGTACTTAATTTAAAAAAATGAAAATGTAATATTACAAAAGTAGAGAAATCCATGAACTAACATGAATTATATAAGAGCCCCGAGCAACACCGAGCAAACCTTCGGTCAGGTGAAAATAGCGACGAGCTAGGAATCGAATCCGGGACTCCTACTTTGATCGCATGGTTCTTAACCACTACACCACTCTTTCGCCTTCCACAACTGTACACCATTTCCACCCAGATCTAAACCCCGGATGACCTGAGACACATCCCCAGACAGGAGATAAGTGAACCACTCGGCACACTGTTCAGTGTGCACTTTATTACCGCTTCCACAAGTACCTACGTGTTAAGGTTCGTTAAATGCATATATTTCTTCCGTGTTCCCTACACATGGAGAAGATATGTGATAACTTTCGGTTAGGTCAAATTATCACATATCTTCTCCTCGTGTAGGGTACACGGAAGAAATAATGCACTGTTCATAAGTGTTTCAATGCCCTCTGATGGGTAAATATATCAATGGACATTACCAATTTTTCTTTGTTGATATAAATAAATATATATATTTTTAATTTTTATGTTCGATATAAGAATTGTTTAAAAGTTTTGAAAGTCCAGTAATGATTGTTTCAAGTTTCTTTTGAAATCCCGGGCAATGCCAGGTAATTTTGCTAGTAACTTATATTTTTCTGCAGACTGTTCGAAATTTCAATATGCTCTTTCAAACAGTGTCATTTCAATCAAAATCATTATAAACAGGAATGTGCTTGAAACTTGCTAAGTATAACCGGGGAACAGATTTCTATGAAAATACATAAAGCATAAATAAATTATATTTGGCAATATTTTCCTGTATTGCAATATACAGCATTAATTTCAAATTTGCATTCTTTCCCAAATTTTAAACATTCGATATATTGCAATAATTTTCAATATATTATTCATATTTTAAAGCATTAAATTACATATAATTCATATTAACGTACATTTTTACCCAAGCCGGGTAGACCCTGGTGAAGGAGTCGACGAAGTGTGTCCGCATCAACCTATTTTCCTGAAAACACCATCCTCCTTCCTATCCGAAGCGGGTAGTGACGACCCCATGGTTAATTAGCTACCTGACAGAAGGGTTAAAAGGGCGTACCATGTGTGTTAAGGGAGAAACCATATAAGATGGAGACAAGATCAAAGGCATGCCTCGAAAAAAAGTCTCCAGCTGCTCCTGCTTCAAGTGAACCCGCGACCACTAAAGCAGGAAGACAAGAGGTAACAAATGAAATGGACCGAAGATTTGAATGAGTGTATCATGCATGACTATAATAAAGTTACCAAACTAGACACATACCTCTCTAACTACTAAGTCTATCACCACCCAGAGTTCCTAAAAATCATAACATCTAACTGTATCGGGACGTATTGAAGACCGACGCCGTGTAATTGTCCAAAACAATCTTCTTGACACCAGTCTTACAAATAATAAAGGAAAAAGTTGCAGAGTTCTTCAGACAGGGTTACTCTGAGGTCACAGAATCGGACGAAAACAGAGGTAAAGGAGATAACAGCAAATCAAAGACTAGGAACGCTCAGATTAGGAGCTAAGAGCTAGAGACTCGGAGAATCCATAACAACAGAGGAATCCACAAGTCAAACTTGTAAGAGCCAAAGAAACATCCACATGGCTTACATCGATTACCAGCAGGCATTTGACATCGTTCACATTCCTTGTTAATTGAAAACCTTGAAATTTATCAGATCAGCTTACACATCATATCATGGTTGGATTGTTGCATGCCTCAATGGCAAACAATATTCCACCTACGTACGAAATAGATGACAATATGCACTGAAGAGATCTCAATAAAAAGAGGAATTTTCCAAGGACACTCGCTAGGCCCACTGCTATTTTGCCTCGTCAGACAGTATCCTTTATAGAGACAGCTCAGTGAAACGCATTAAGGATTTCAAATTAAAAATGATCGCTCAAACCATATCCTATCTCATCCCTTCTACATGGCTAACATAAAATGTTATGCTTCCGATTATACACAGCCTAATCAACTTCTTAAAATTACAACTGACTACTCTTCTGATATTAGAATGACTTTCGAACTCCATCAATGTAAAAATCTACACATAAACATAGGAAAAGCAGGTGTTAAAATTTTTTGCCATAACATCGTTAAACGAAAATGAAACCTATAAATATCTAGGGCTTTTCCATGGAAAGATGATAAAGCAATGTACTATCAAACATCATCTGCTGGAGGAGTATCTCAAGAGAATTAAGAGAATCTGAATTAAGTTAGAAGAACATGAAAAAAGCTATTAATACCTTAGCAATACCTGTGTTAATATATTCCTTTGGAATCAGTGTTCAAATACAGATATAGAGGATATTTAAAGACAGACCAGAGTATTAATAGCACAAAATAGATTGCAAAAATATTACTTATAAATAATCCTATAATTTCTTATATTTATACAGTGAAGTAAAGAAATCAAATCTCATTGCCTACAAGTGTGTATTGTCGAAAGTAATTTCACATAATTTGCGGTTCTCTTACGTTTTTCATATAAATGAAAAAGAAATTAATAAATATAGAAAACGTTTGTACAAAATATGAATTAATAACACATAATTTTATTTCTCGTGTTATAAATCACATTAAAACACTCAAGGAACTAATAAATTACACGTATTAACAATACCTCTTTCAGCAAAAGTGAAATTGGCTGAGAACACTAAAGCACTGCTATAGTTGTTCTGTCACGACAAGGTGGGTTCTAATCCTAGTGACACTTGTGAACTGATTTTTGAAAATGGTTTATACCACAATTCAGCTCGTAATATCTGTATGGGAGCTGTAATGAACGAAACTTTAATTCGTGCACTCACATTGCTTGAGAAAATCGCAAACAAACACTGTAAAATTGTCCATTGGGCAACGTAGCATTACGACACTCATGGCAACGTGGCAAAGTTTGGTATACATGCAATGAAATATCACTTTTGCTGAAGGAGGTAAGATATCTGTAGAAAAATTCGACCAAATAAATAACCACTCAAGTCTGCGTGTTTTAGTCGGTTTAACAATGAATGACATTCTTTTTTTCTTGCTGCACGATAACAACCAGTGTTATATTGTAGATCATTGTATTATTAGAACATGTAATTTATTAGTTCCTTGTGTGGTTTAATATGATTTATAACACGAGAAATAAAATTTTGTGTTATTAATTCATATTTTATACAAAAGTTTTCTATATTTATTTAGTTTCTTTTGACATATATGACAAATTAAAATAATTATAAAATATGTGAAATTACGTTAGACAATACTCGTGAAGAGAGAGGGAAAAAAAGAAACAGAGAGGGAAAAAGTAAAACAACGATAGAGAAAAGTGAGAGAAAGAAAGAGTGAAAGCAAGAAAGAAAAAAAGAAAGAAATAGGAAGAAAGATAAAGAAAAGAACCTATGGTATTAATATGAGTTAATACATTTCAATTTGATTGGAATAAATATAAGGGATTTGTCTTTTTTTATTTATTCATATCTGAAACGAGGTTTTCATATTATTGATCTCTGATTATTTTCTTAGGTTGCTCGATTACTACCAAATTGTTATATCGTGGATAAATATGTCACTAGAAGATGTAGTTTATTTGTTCCTTGAGTAGTTTTATATTATTTATAACTCGAGAATTAAACTTTTGTGTTATTAGTTGATATTTGAAACAAACGTTTTCTATATTTTTTAAATTCCTTTTCACATATTTGAAAAACTTAAGAGAATTGCAAATTATGTGAAATTACTTTCGACAATACACATCATTTGTAGGCAATGAGATTTGATTTCTTTACTTCACTGTATAAATATAAGAAATTATAGGATTATTTATAAGTAATTTTTGATTCGAATTATACCAATTCCATACGATATCTTGCAATTATATTCAAATTCTGTTAAAAACTACATTTTATCACAGTATTACGCAAACGTTTTTTACAGAAACTCTAGTATCGTTTACATTGCCTATGAAATCCTTGCGAGACAACGAATCTCGAGATGTCGTTTAAATATAAAGAATGGTAAAGTTTATTGAAGTCAAGAATATACAGAATATTTTTGTTATAGAAGTCCAAAATGTGTATAATAAAAAAATACAAAATATTTCTTTAATAGCGGCGTAATGAAACATTTTCTCTCGTTACGATTTACCAGGGGTACGATGTCTTCTATTAGTCTGCCAAATATGGGAGCCGTTTCAAATAGACCTACGATTGGTCGAACGAAAGTTCCCCAGTCGAAGGGGAAGGAGGATGAGAGAGGTGTTGCAAACGTAACAAATCCAAAACTGTTCTCAGCGTGGGACTTAGAAAAATAAATGGTCTCTTTTATGTTATCAGTAGTGTACAATGCTATTAATCGTACACCCCTCTGAGGTTGGCAGTGTCTGACGTGGGTTTACGCAGTGTACCAGAACATCAGAGAGAAATGGTAAATTCCTGGAAGGAGAAACAAGTGCATGGAAGATATTACAATGACTTACACCAACCAGAGGTGGACCACGAAGCACCTAATATGCAGCTAGTAAAGGGCGATCTGTTTGCTGAGACAGAAGGGTTTTCAGAAATTCTAGATCATATTATCAACACCCTCCATTACAGGAGATATATCCTACTGCGAACGACAGCAAATTCTGCTAATCTAATGTAGGAAGCTATCCAACCCTAATGCAAAGGTTTTGCTCAGACGGATTACTTGCACAGTTCCAACTTGGTGAAAAAAATATTCATATAAAACTAGGGGATAAATACAAGCTTACTGAAGGTAAAACCCTACGTTACAACTATCAAGCACAGTTAGTGTTGGAGAACGAAATCCAAAAATTATATTTTGATCGTGCCATCCTCACTGACAAATCAATTCACCACTATTGGCCAGATGTAATGTTCATTGACCAAAGAAATAAAACCACATTCCTCATAGAAATCGCAGGGCCGAACACAAATATCTGATAAAAATTCAAAATACACCTATCTTTCTCAGGAAGTTCAAAGAATTTGAAAGATGAAACAAGTCCATATAGTCCCAATAGTAATTTCTGCAACAGGAGTAATTCCAAAGATTCTACATTCAAGTTTAGAAGAAGGAAATTTACCCAAGTACATTTTTTCAGAAAACCATCGTTATTGCAACATCCCACGTTGTTAGAAATTTCTTATCTTCTTTAGAAAAACTAAAAGATATTGAGACTCTGCCCGTGCCATTTTATCAATCGGAATTTGCTGGGGAAAAAATTCAACTATAACAACAAAAATATATTAATAATAATAATGTATTCTCAACAACCGCTACAAACTGTGTATGATCACGTGAAGGACAATAAACTAATTTACTTTCCGGAATCAAACAAGGGACCAACCTAACAAAATTTCAATCATGGCCAAACGTGCCAAAATTATGCTTAAATATGCAAAAATATGACACGTGTTTCTCTCATGAAACATCTTGTGATGTTGAAGACAGTTAGTTAGTGCTAAATATTTTAGTTTTATTGTATTTAAAAAGTTATGAAATAATTTTAGGTATATCATATCATAAGTTTTATTTGTTGGTATTATATTATTATAAATGAACACTAAAATACTCATTATTTATGATAATAGATAATACAATGTTCGTATAAATTTACTGATATTTTGTATTTTTTAGTTTACTTTTTTTAACATTCTGAGATCCCAGTTACATCATTAATTTGGTTGATAAATTAGAGTTGATATTTAAAGAAGCTAACAAGATAATGTAGGTGTGATAACAAGAAGAAGGTGGTATACCTGAGTACATGGAAAAGGTACATCCATGGCCTTACCTCTCCTTACCTTAGCAGGAGCTTTTCGAATATTCCTAACATTTTAAGGAAATCTTACAGGACGCATTTTACGGAATCATCTTGAATATTTTATATAATAGAAAAATTTTAAATTTTTAAATTTATTCTACGGTCTATCAACATTTTGCTCTTCACCACGACTTGCAAATAAATCCTTCGAGACAGGAAGTATGATAGTGGTATCTACAAGTAATCTATACTAATAAAAAAATATTTGGAATGTCTGTTGCATAGAAATCGGAAATAATAATCCATGAAATTATTTGACATTTTAAAGGACTCTTCGAAAGGGTTATTGCAACAAAAAAAAGCGAAGTATGGTTAATATGATTTATTGAAGATGATATGACAAATGATTTATTATACAAAACACGAAATACGGAAAATAGTTTTCAGAACACAAAAAGGAGAAAAAAAGAATTGTTTAGACAATTCCTTCAGTACATAGGACCTAAATTGTTTAATCAGTTACCGTATGAAATTAAATCCTGCTATAAACTGAAACCATATAGTGAAATGCTAAAGTCTTGGCTATTAAGGACATCTGATATTAGCTACTTAAGCAAGGTAATTAATTAAATATATTAATTAACTACAAATAATCATTTAAAATAAATTTTTATATCGTGTACACTAATTATACATTAATTTGACTTGAATTGTCATCTCATTATTGCATCAGCGAATATATCACGTTTATATCTATGTTTTATATAGACACATAAGTTGCATAGAAGTAAGATTTTATTTGTTTGTCTTTCTCATATTAAAAATTATTGTTATTCCTAAATAATTAAATTAATTTAAATGTTATTTATCGGTGTATTATTCAAGAAATTATGGTTTTGATAATTAGACTAATAGATTGAAATAAATTTCCATGCAGACGCCACAGATAGCAGCATGTTGACTGCAAAGAAATTTACTGCTGGTAACACTCATTATTTTTTTGTTGCCATAAAATTATATTTTATACCTGTAATTGACCTACAACTGGATATTGGTCAGTATTCCTAGAAGTTTAAACTATATCTTCTTTTGTAAATGTGATGCTGGAAATAAAAATATTATTATTATATATATATTGATGAACTACAAAAGCAGAAAATATTAGAATTGGCTGCTAATCAGTAGATGTGAATCTTCACTCGCATAACTGCTGACTAAAGCTTATTCTTGTGTCCGTCAGAGTTTAATCGCGTTACGAGAGGCGGACAATCAACTGAACGTATAATCTATGTGACTTAATCGTATAACACGCAAAATTATGTGAAGGCTGTGAAGAACATCGTTTTCAAGTACATAATATAACAGTGGAATAAAAATTAAAGAATTGAGAGGTTCGTTTTGTTTATTAGCTATCAGCGGAAAGTTTTATTTTCCTTTTTCCTGGATTTTCAAATAATTCGTAATAACTGTCGCGGGGATGCGAGTAGCACCACACGCGTTGCCAAGCAGTGACGCGCCACATTCAAACTAACGACTCGGTGTTATGTGGCTATAGAAGTCGCCGCTCGTAGCGTTCGTGGCGGAACGGCTGCCACTCGTGCGACAGATGCGTGCGTCTGTTCTTCCAATCCTCCGTACTTGGCTTCGGCCTAAAGGTCCTGAGTACGAACCCAACCCTTTGTACTTGGCTTAGACCTAACGGTCCCGAGAACAACCCATTCCGTCCAACTGAGACCTCGTGTCTCACCCTGACTTCGCGGTCCCGACTAACTCTCCTCTCCACTGGACTCCGACGCGCCACTCTGTTGTCGCAGTTGTCGCAGGTTGTGGATTGGTTCTCCGTCAGGATGGAGTCCCGTGCCGAGTCGCCAGCGCGAAGCGCAGTGCGAGCAGGAGCTCGTGGGCGCCGCTCAGGAGAACCTATGCAAGTTGTGTGAACGTTATAATAAACTGCTGTGTCGCCACAGGACTATCCCTAGTTAAATTTCTCCCTCTCATCCCACCAAGTCAACCAAAATAGGGATCAGCTCCACGGACAAGGACCAACCCACCGACAAAGTCTGAGGAGGGTCAATTAGCTAGTGCCGCAACCAAATGCCCCCCTTCCTCAAGACATAACGTACATATTAGTATACAACATTAAAAACTGTATGTTTCTGTCGGTTTTCTTCGTGGTGTTTAAGTTTTGAAACTAACTGAACTGAAAATTTAATATCTCGAAAATAGACAAACATGGAAACTAACTTATGACTTTAGAATACTATGTAAGAACACAGGGCAAAATAAGCTACAAACTCCAGACCTGTAAATACGTTTTTTAATACACTCTATAGGGTAAAATATATCAGTTCATAGAGCCGATTTTTTAAATGTTGATGTAATTTTTGTATGTTTATTTAACAATAAATATATTTTTTAATTTTTATATTTTAATTGTGAATTGTTTTAAAACTTTTAATGTACAATAATTGTCGTTTAAAGT
The DNA here is from genome assembly GCA_002313205.1 of Laupala kohalensis. Classification (NCBI taxonomy): domain Eukaryota; kingdom Metazoa; phylum Arthropoda; class Insecta; order Orthoptera; family Trigonidiidae; genus Laupala; species Laupala kohalensis. The sequence goes on along the minus strand of NNCF01127483.1, from coordinate 25,637 downwards.
TTCATTTCAAATCCCGGATAATGCCGGGTAGTTCTACTAGTTTTCTACGAAAGTCAATGAAGGCAGAACTAAATTCCTTCATGGAAATGGCAGAAAGACAAAGAGAGAACGAAGGGAAAGAAACGACCATGCGAACGAAGAATTAATGGAGGCTAAACAAAGCTAAGATTCTCTTTTTACTCGCCCAAGGAGCTATGGCAAATGCAAAGCAATGCTGTTCGAGTTGCCTTGACAGCAAGACGTAATGTATTGAAAGACGCCTACTGGAAAACAAAGATAAATGAGGAATTACTTTACTGTTTCAAACTGTAGTTGTCAAAGCTGTTAGAGTAACAGAATCGTTCTTGTATTAAAAGCAAAATTTCCTCGTCTTTTCTCATTCTTTTCTAATATGAGGATGTCAATAATAAACTAAAACAGCTTTTTATATTTGAAAAAAACTAACACTATGAATTCGAAACGGTACGTTTTAACCCTTTAGATTATACTGGATATACTGAAAATGTGGTATGGTTCTACTGTTATTCTTATAAATATTATAAACCTCTCGAATTAACATGTATATACGTACATCTACAGTACAACAATACTCCGGTTGGGAAAAAAAATATATTTCTGCTAATAGGGTAGCGTGGGTAAAGATCCGATTCGTCGTTGTGAGTTAAAAGTGACAGTAATCTTGACTGCCATTAGTTGATTATGTGCAGTGATACCTCAGTTTTTATCTAAAGTTCCACCTCATTATTCACAAAAAGGGTTACAGTAAATGAGGTTAGTATTTCCTGATGATTTGTCGTAATAATTATTACGTTTCTGGATTGTCTCAGCACACTCTCGAAATGTAACTTTATCACACATGTCTTAAGTTCATTGATTAAGCTTTAAAAAGTTGAGCTAAGTTCTGCTTTTGCGTCATTTATTTCTTGGGAATGGGTGGTTTATTTGGCTACCTCGAAATAGGTAAAAAATCCACATAGCGAAAGGACAAGTCCAACTCGGACCTATATTCATTTGCATTATCGAACCTTTGCATTATCTTCTGGGGCAATTCCGGTCTGAGCATTCAAACTTTCATAATTCAGAGGAGGATATTTCGGATAATTTGTAAATCTCACTCCCGAAACACTGGTAAACCTTTACTTAACGAATGAAATATCTTAACTTCCCTGCATTTACATTTATGAAACGGTCGTGTTTGTTAAGACCGAAGTACTGAAGTGCCACCCTTGCTTCAAACGAAAGAGTCTCGTTCACGAACACAATACTCCCAATAGTAATCCTAGAGTGTCAACCACTCTTTGCCGAAAAGGTCCATATCATTCGGGAATCGTTCTATATAATTCCCTGCCCAAAAATATAAAAGATATTATGAAATTGAATCTCTTCAAATCCGCGGTTAAAAACTACCTCCTGCACCAGCGCTTCTTCTTCTTATCTGGCACACCTTTGTGGGTTTGGCCTTCGCGGAAGGTAGAACTCGCGCGATTACTTGAGCCCGGTACTAGAAGGAGGAGATGTGGTCAGCATCTCGCTCCAACCGATTCGACTCCAGGATGGATCCTGGTACTCATTTTATAGCAGGCAAAGTAGGCCTGGGAGGAGCCAGTCTGGATCTTGGGGCGTGATGAAAATCACCCCCTCACCGGGGATCGATCCCCGACCATCCAGCCAGCAACTCAGTGCTCTATCCACTGACTCCGCACCAGTGCTTCTGCAATGTAAAATAAAAATTTGATTTTAATAAAAGTTAAATCCCTCTTGTACTGTATCACGCCATTGATGTAGTACTTTTTAAATAACTTATAACAATTTCAAAAACTATTTTCTTTCATGATTGTGTTGTGTCTTATGATTCATATTAATTTAGTTTTGTGCGTACTCAACTTTGACACGGTTGTGTACTTTAATTTTGTAGCTCCATGCTGGCCCGGGCTTTTCTCCGGTTTTCTTCCGGGTAGAGGCGGATTTTTTATACACGCTCTCTAGGCTTTTACCTAGGGACACGTCTATTGAAACAATAAATCGTGAATTTAGTGTCATTTTCTTATGATATATAAGCACTATATTCGAAATAATCTTAGTTCGGTAATCATTCATACACGTGAAATAATTTTTTTGTGTTAAATTACAAACTTGTTGTTATTCTCTTAGTATTATAACACGTAGCTAACTTCTTATCTTATCTAAAAGTTCGCTGAAATTTTTCAATCCGCCTCTGCCTTAAGTCACTAGATCCGATGATGGGATGGTCCTTTGCTTGCTTCCGGAGAGTAATTTAATTTTTTTGTCCTCCACGTGGTCTTACGCATTTTGTACTGCTTTTTGACAATAAATTTATTTATTTATTCCACGACACAGACAGTTCCGTCGCCTCACTCTTTTTATTCTATTGTTTCAAATCGATAATAGATTATTATTTATTACAATTTAACATTTCGAAGTACTTATAGAAATTTTTTAATGAATAAATTCATCATTGTAATTATAATCAGAAATTAAACTATTTTAATATTTCGTGTTTCTTTAAGAAAAAGCAAGTGCAAAAGAAACTACTTCCCTCTCACCAAAAGAAGCACATGGATAAAAAGAAGCACAAACAAGGATGTTTCCAATTAAAAATCGTATCTAAGAATCCTTGCCAAAGAAGTATCCGAACTCTCCCTATTCTAAAGAAGGGAGTTCATTTTCTATTATTCACTTTTGCATTTATAACTATGACTAAATCACAGAGTGTGATTGTATGTTAAGAGTTTTGTAGTTCTGTTTTCTATCTTATGTAATTACACGGATAATAAAGTTCTTTTTTCTATCATTTATCCCTGAATTTGTTGTTGTATAGTTCTTTTTTTCCCGCAAGTGAGGAAAAGATCCGCTATATTGAGATCTGCGAAAATATATGTTTACAAAATTTTGAAAATACGAAGTGCTAGGTATAAATATTTTTCCTGTAGAGACGGTTAAAGAGGATATACTCCATCAATTTGCGGTCTTCTTTGAGCTCTCTTACAAAGATTAAGCCTGGTATATGAAATACAGTAGTCTCTGTTTACAACGATTCTCCCTATAACGATAAAATGAACGAAGAACATTTGGTTTGCAAGAAGAGTAACTGAGTAATGTATTTATTTTTTCTTTATACCGACATTACTCTCTCGTTATAACGATGGTATCTCAGTCGTACAAGTCGTTTAAGTTCAAGCTTAAGTCGCTTCAGTTCTTTGTGGTTTCAGGATAAAGTCAGGTCAGTGCTTTGGAAGGGGAAAAGGAAGCAAACTAGAAGAACAGTCTTCTTCAAATAATGTAAATAGATCAATTATGTTATGTTGAATGAAAATTGGAGACAGGATCGAGATTCGAACTCGGGACCTGGAGCTTAACGCGCTCCTGCGCTTATTAACTGCGCCATCCCGTTCACCTCCCGGTCCAGTCTTCCATTATCATTCAAATTGGTATGTGCATTGGTATGAGCGCGTTAAGTTAAGTCCTGAGATCGAATCTCGGTCCTGTCTCCCATTTTCAGTCAACATAGCATAACATAATTAATCTGTTACCTGGTGGTGAGGTTCACCACAATTTAAGAGATTTCTAAATATAGAGTAGAAAAATAGGATAAATATACCCTGTGGCAGTATATAATTACCCTGTGGCAGTATATAAGAAATACAATATTTAAAAAAACAAAAATACATATCACAGAGCACTGAAATAAAAAATTGTTAAATAAATCATTAAACTATATGATTCAACTAATATTAAAGTATTAAATGTAAAAAAAACATTTTACCCTGAAACATCTAAATAATTGATTTAAAAAATACTTATTGCACCTTTTATTTCACTGATGACCCAAACACTCGATGTACCCCTTTCCTGCAGTTCACTTCACATTTCCCTTCCCACCTTTTCTAAATCATTTATTTCCCTCGTATCACTTCATTTTACTTCACTGCCCACTATTACTCCACATTGTGTATTCCCCTTTTCTTAGAACGTTTATGAATTTAAGAGAGGTTGCTGAGCTCGATAGCGCTCCCACGACATCCGCAGGTAAATTGTTCCAGTCCCTGATTGATCTATTGAGAAATGAGTATTTTCCTACGTCAGTGTTTTGTTTCCTTTCACGAATTTAGAAAAAGTGATCTTGTCTACCCAATCTAGTCGGTTTTTCTAAACGCTCTTTGACATCCTGCCACGCTGGTTCGTTTTTAAGTGTACTGAACAAACATCACAGTCGCGCTCTTTTTCTACAAATTTGGAGAGGTTCCATTTTTATGTAATTATTCGCATTATTACCCATGTTTAAGAATTTAATCGCCTTTTTCTGAATTTTTTCTAATTCTTCTATTTGATATTTTCTATAAGGATCACATCCTGACGATGCATATTCCAGTAGAGGCCTAACAAGGGTTGTGTATGCTAACTCTTTTGTTGTCGGATTACTGCCTTTCTTTAAAATTCGTTTAATGAAATTTAGAGACTTCCAAGCTTCTTGTGCAACGCTGTTAACCTGATCAGACCACTCCAAGTTATTCTTAAAAATGATACTCAAATATTTGCATGAATTTACTTCCGGTATTGGATATCATAGGCCCAATTTTGCCTTAAGCGGGTACGAGTGAAACATGTAGCTTTACTCTTCTCTGAATTTATTTGCATTTGATTTATAGTTACCCATTTGTGGATTTCATCAAGGTTTCGCTGCAATGTTATCTTGTCTTCCGGGTTGTTTATTGTTCGGTAAATTATACAGTCACCCGCGAATAATCTAATATTTGAATTTATTTACTCAGACAGGTCGTTGATAAATGCTATAAATAGTAAAGGTCAGAGAACGCTGCCTTGTGCCAATCCTGATGTGACGTCTTCCGTTCTTCTGGTAATATTTCCGAAACCCTAACCCTTTGCTTCCGAGTATGTAGAAATTCACGGATCCACTCTACTTCCCTCCTATCTATGCCAGTATTTGATATTTTATGAATTAATAAATTATGAGGTACTAAATCAAATGCTTTTGAAAAATCTATGACAACTGCATCTATGCTCTGTCTCTTGTCAAACGTGTCTGCGATGTCCTGGCATAACGATATTATTTGACTTTCGCACGGGTACCCCGGTCGGAACCCATGTTGTTTGTCATGTAATAGCGCCGTTTTACTCCACTCTTCTTTTAAATAATTTGCTATTAAGTGTTTCATTATCTTACATACAACTAATGTTAAGCTCACAGATCTGTAATTTGATACTGAAGTTTTACTATCTGATTTGTGTATCGGAACTGTTCCGGGGCGACGTGCGAAATGAATAGGGATGCCACGGAACACAATAGATTTATGAAGACGGAGGACCAGCTTCCGAGGAAGCAATTTGAGGGACGTAAAATAAGGAAAAGACCAAAAATAACTCTCATAAATTTAATGAATGGAATTTCGTCACAACATTGTATGGGATAAAAGAAGTAAACATAGAATTGACTCTTGAATTATTAAACTAAAATTACATAAACAAGAAATAATTGAGCAATCAAAATTGGATTAAGCAGAATGGTGAAATACGAGTCTAAGTATCATTAAATCAGTAATCTTTCTAGATGAGTACACAATTGGCACACCAATCCATCAATTCACAGACTACTTGGGTATTTTAGTATTATATAGAATTGCTGCTTAATAAAATGAAATAAATATCCAAGAGTCAACAAGACTTATGATTAGAATGAAAATCCTTATATTAATAGTGCCGTTTGATCAACACAACATTACGTATTTCATGATTACATACAAATACTATTTGATACATAGAAATAAATATCCAAGAACCAAATTACTTATTATTTGAATTACAGGTTCTTTATTACGGGTGCATTTAATTAAGTGTTCAAGGTCATGCCACTCCGTAATGTTTTATATTCAAATTCCTTCTGAATTTGATATAATCAGTGGGGATTTGTTTCGTAATAAGAAAGAAAAGTGTTCTGCTCTAGATTACCCTGATGAGCCCATTTAGAGAACCATTGAGCTAATTGAGAACAAAGGGAACACCGGTAACCAGTTATTGCGGAGCAATTCTTGTTTCAAGTCAACTTGAAATAATTAATAACAAAGGAACACATGTAACCATTTATAGCGGAGCAGTTCTTGGTTCAAATCATGAACACCCACACATGTTCAATACTTGGATTATCACCAAACACAGTACGTTAAGAACTTAAATGGTAATACTCAATCTTAGGAGTCCAGCTGGCGTTGTCTTCGGTCTGTAGCTCGATGTCTTGAAGTGCCGGGACACGCACTCGCATGGGAATACACTGATGCACACGCTAAATTGGCGGGCGCGAATTGAAGTACAGTGGTGAGAAGCATATGCGCACACGAATAGAAATGCAGAATGGGAGCAAATCTCGGTCGCGTGCGGCAACTTGTGAATGTGCTCTTAAATGTAGTTTAACAATACTTGATGTTACTCGCTCTATAATAAAACGAATCGAAAATTAAATAAAAATAACTAAGTAATCAGACTTAGAAAGGAAAAGACCGACTTTGAAATCGGGTGGCTGTTGGCGAAAAATGTATGTCCGTTTGCATGGACGAGTAGTTGCCGAATGAGTGCGTCCGTTTGAGCAGGCGCGTGGTAACCGATTGAGAGCGGATGCGAGTCTGAAAACAGATCAGGTAGAGTGCTGAAGGGTGAAAGGAGTCCGTCTACTGGCACTATCTTACGGCCAGCTAAGTGAAGCTCAATGCTAATATGTGCAGATTTTGTTAAATGACGGGTGCAGGAAATGTGCGCTTTCTGGTGAAAGGTGTTTCGCCTAACAAAGGCCAGCTACCGCAGCCCGCATTTTGGGGGTGAGAGGGTGCCAAGCGTAGCCTCGCTGACAGGTGCTAAGGAGCAGGTAGCCTCGCTTAGGGCAAGCGTTATTCCCAGCTGGGTGGGAAATTATGTGTGCCGAAACAGGAACTGTGATCGCATTCTTCCAGTCCTGTGGTATTTGCGTTTTATTAATTGAGATTTCAAAAATGCGATTTAGATATGATACTATCACTTCACCTCCTAACTTTAAAATATCTGTGGTTACCCCGTCTGACCCTACCGATTTCTTATTCTTTAAGTTTCTCAGACGTTTTCTGATATGACCCGTCCTGACTCTAAATTACATTCTATTGTTGTGACTTCAGAATTATCACTAAACACAGACGCGAAGTATTTATTGAATAGGTTAGCTTTATCTTCAGGTTTGTATACTTTTGAATTGTTATTTTCTGAATCTTTCAAAAAAGGCACTTCTTCCCTTCCCCTAAGGTTTCTGGCATATTGGTAAAACCTCTGTACACCGTCCTTTTCCCTGCCTAAAATACAACTAAGAAACTTATTTCGAGCTAAGATTTTTTCCTTATTTAATACTTTAGAAAAACCTTTGAATTTACTTTGTAGTGTTACGTTAACCTTGCGTTGCGCCCCAACCCTTCTTGCTTTTCTTTTAAGTTTCCTAATTTGGAGTGTAATATTCTGGATTTGAGCTTGATTTAATTGTTTTGATTGGAACGAATAGTTTTGTTGCGTCCGTGATTAATAATTTAAAATTTCTCCATATTTCTTCAATGTTTTCCCCTTCTAACGACCACTTAGTGTAATGAAAATATAAAAATTATTGAATTGCATTTATGTCCGGTTTCCCGTATTGAAATACTTCTCTAGTCCCTGTGGAATTTGGTTTTAAGTGAGTTGATCGTTGTAATTCTAGTAGAACTGCTTTGTGGTACCACATACCTGGTGTTACCGCGGATGAGAGAAATAAATCGGGCTTAACGGGAAAAACATCCAGTAAAGCTTCTCCCCTAATCGGCGCTGGTGTTACCTGTGTTAACCCCTCTTCCTATTCCATGTCGTTCGCTAATAACTGTGTATCACCCCTCGCATTAACTTTTCCTTCCCATCTTACTTCTGGAAAATTTAGGTCTCCTCCGATTATTACATGACTCCTAAATGTATTATCGTTAAGGATGAGTTCTTTAATTTTCTCAAGTATTCCTATACCTGTATCCGGTGCTCTATGTACTGCGACAATTTTTAATTTGTTTTCGCAGTCCTTGTTTTCAATTTGAACGCCTAACAGTTCACGGTAACCATCTGATAATATTAAAGAGCAGTTGAAAATATTTTGAATACAAATAAAAACCCCTCCCCTATTTTAATTTCTCTGTCCCTTCGATAAATTGCATATCCTGATATAAATATTTCTGCATCATTAATGTTTACGTCAAGCCACGATTCTGTGCCTGTAACTACGTGTGGATCGTACAAGTCTAATAAAGTGTCCAACTGTAACGTTTTATTTCTGATACTTCTACAATTTAATTGCAGCAGCCGCAAAAGACCCCCACTGGGCCCAACAANGCCCAACAACCTCTCTCTTTTTAGTGGGATTGAAATTTATTCCCATCTTCGACGTCGAAAAGCTCTCAATTTCCCTGTAGTCACCGGAGCGTTCTCCCTCACCGGCATCACCTCTTCCCTTTCCACAGTCACCGCCTCCCTCGCCGCTGTCACAGCATCCCTCGCTCCCGTGGACGCGTCCATCATCGCCGCCTGTCGCCACCGCCACCGTCAGAACTTCCATCGTTGCCTCTTCCACCTCCACCCACCAGCCTTGAATCATCCGTCGCGTGTCTTCCTTCTTGCCACCGCCCTTTCTTCGCCAGCGACGCGTCACCTGTCACCAGCGCCTCCGTTGCTTCATTTTCCACCGACTCCAATGTGGTTAGTCATTCCTTTGCGCAACTTTCCCGAATTCTTGAAAATAACTTGCCTAGACTGGTTGCACCACGGCTATTTAAGTGCAATCCATCGCGTCCAAAGTCGTTTGTACATAACCAGCAATTTGGATCCACAGTCTTAACGCCTAACATTTCCGCTACAGTTTCAAATGACTTCGAAATATTTGAAATTCACCTCCAATGAGTGCCTCTTCTTATTAGCACGCTTCTAAGATGTATATTGGAGTTCACGAATTTTTTCTTCGCCGCAAGAGTTAAGTCATACATCTCTCCCAAAATATAATCATTGTTGAGATGTCTTACGTGAATTATAACAGTTTTTGGATTTCCCATTTCTCTATTTTCAATGACGTGCCGCAATTGAAACTGAGTACTGAGCAATCCTTGGTCGTTTCTAAGCTCTTAATTTGTTCATTGAGTGTCTGCTCCGAGTTGCCTTCTTCATTCACTTCTTCCTTTCCAATTCTGACTTTCAATAGTTGTCTCAATTTCACATTTTCTCGTTGGAGCTCATCAATTTGCTTGCTTGATTTGCAATTTTTTTTCAGCATTTGGATCTTACCCCATCCTATTTCTCTCTATTTTTGATGCATTTATTACATTTCCACTTTTCTAAGTCCGCAACTTGTCTTTTCACGGTGCCACAGTGTAGTGGAACCATTGACCACACACACCTCACATTGTGCCCCCGAGCTCAGCTTCCTCTCACAGTCGCTGCACATTATCAACAGAGTGGTTTCGCTGTGAGTCCTGCTATCAGGACCAGGATACAACAGAAAATACTAAAACACCGTTTTTTCAACTTGAATGTAAGTAAATATTTGTAATATTTTATGTAATCAATATTTGTGTGAGTTCGTGATATTACTTTATTTTTAAATGTATCACATCAAATTTTGGTATCTCTCTATATAATGATCTCTCTCTCTCTCTCTGTAACGATGAAAATACTCGGTCCCTCGGATATCGTTATCGAGAGAGACTAAATAAATATACGACTCTTTGCCCCTCCCAACCCTACGTACAAATATAGACATTATTATCGAAATACATACTATACTTCTTCCACCCATTCGCGAATTTTAACAAGAGATACTTCGATACAATTTATTATAATTGTCATTCGTTTTTAATTTTATCCTTTCATAGAATAATTGTTAAATTAGAATAAGAAATATAGAATGGTTAGAAATAATTATTTCTGAAATCAAAAATCATTTATTGTACACTTTTTTAAAATCGATAATAAATCAATCAATATTTTAGCTCCATACCATACATAAATTGATGTATTCTATCTAGGAATGGCTTAAATTAGACTGAAATGAAATGATAGCTTACGTAATGAATAAGAATAAAGAATGCATCTGCACTATGACATTTATCTAGACTAGCTAAAATTAAACGAATCTAACATTCTTTACAATAATATGGACGTTTAATTTGATTTCGGTCGTCTTTTACCACTCTTGTGTTTCCTGAGGAGTGGACTGAAAACGGTAGAAACTCGAAGAAACATTAATTGAAAAATAGCAAAGAAACTGATGGTTCACAACATCAAAACAACAAGCATCGTTATAATTTTTTCATCCAAATTGTATACCTGTAACATTACCATTACAAAAGAAAATTTCATAAGCTTTAACTATTTGGGTTTTTAATTTGTTTCTCTGTACTGATTTGTGAGTAATATTGTATACCTATTTTCAAGATCATTATAGTAACAACTTTTTTCTTCTTCAAAAGATTAGATGATTGTGTAATACAAATGAAGCAGCCAACTAAAGGATATCCAATTTTTCAAAAATGTTATTGGCAACCTGCACGGCGTCCACATTCGAAGTCAACACGTCTCGACCAGTTCATATCCAATCACCTATCGTCCGGTTGCAGTTACCTCTCCAGTAGGGGAGCTATCCTACGAATAGAGCGTGGAGAAAGACAATCTACTCTTACCGTACGGATAAGTTACTCGAATTATGCTATCAGGCCGATAAGAACTCTGTTGAAAGACGCTATTAGCAAGGATGTTTTAGTTATCTGGTATATGACATATATTACTTTCCCTTATCTGCTAGTTGAAGGCGAATTTCGCAGGGTTTCATATTTAGCATTAACAATGTAAACAGGACATCAGACCACGAGCGCATGAGCTCTGTCAATTATTCGCCTCATGAATTCAAGGAACATCCTTTTCAAATAAATGAATCAAGTAGTTTCTTTTCTTGATATAATTTTTAACAAGATAAAATAAATTAATGAAGAGTCGCCAACGCACCTTTTAATGTTCTAACGTATGATCCTTCATTTGTGTTATTTGCTCCGTTCGGTTACGCAGAAAAGGGACAACGAATGAAGGGGACATTTGAGTAATAATGATGCAATGCGTTCGAACTACAGATATACTTGTACCAAGAAATCACAGAAATGAAGTAGTATAGCTACTATAAATATTACATTCGCCTTGGATTCTCAAAATGACCGTCACTAATGAAGGGCAGCTACTTTCCAATCTCCAGCTTAATTCCAGAAACGCTTCAAGAGATAATTGCAGTCTCGCGCTATCTTTTTATATACTACGTGATCTTTCCATTCACCTGAAATAAAAATAAACGTGTGTACATTGAAAATTCTCTCATATGGATGATCAGATAAAAACCATTAATCTGAGAAACAGTAACAAATACCCGTAAAGATAGGAGACACAGAGAAGTTGTATCCTTTTAATATAAAAATTATAAAGGATTTTATCGAAATCTCTCCAATATAATTGAATAATTAGTATTTATCGTTGGGAGAATGGCATAATCAATGTATTTACATAGATAAGTATTGTTAATTGAAACTGATACCCATCATGTGAAGCAGAAGTTACTTCAAAGCACTGTTTACTAGAAATGGTACATGCGTGGTTTTGGGGAACCTTCAGATTTAAACACTCGCTTTATATTCAAAATGTCAAGAAAGATAAATCAATAAAATAACTAATAATAAAGTAATTTTGAAATTAATGACAATTGTATAAAGCATTACCTTAATTAATGATAAATTAAGCCAATGCTTTCCAGTAATACTAAGTGTGTATACAAAGATACGCAAATAACTAAAGATATTTTATTGTGATGATAAAATAAACGTGCAGAGTAATACCATTGAATTTGTATATGTATACATATTTGCATACACTCTAAGATGTGAATTTAATGGTAACACTCTATCACAAATGTTTCAGCTGCTTTTTTTCGTACGCTTAACAAACATCATTACTGTTTTCAACATTCGAGTGACTGATTTTTTTAATTGCTTGTAATCAGAGACGGTTTTAAAAGTCTGGCACCCCTGGGCAATAGTAAATGTAGCGCCCTTTGAGAGCGGATTTTCTATACATATATATTAAATATTTATATATTATTATATAATATATAAACAAAGTAATAATTATATATTTTGTTTATTTATTATTCTTATTTATTGTAAGGTACAAAGTAGTACAAAAATATAACTATCTAAAACAAAACATAAACCTACCTAAAACACTTGTAACTTAGTTAATTTGTATAATCCTCAGGGAATCTTTGTTGATCCAACAAAAATCTTGAAAATCATATTTGAGAGAGCATTATAAAAACATATTTAAAGAACAAACATTTTTTCCAAATGTTATAATTTTTCCGTCACTTTCTTTTGGCACCCCCAAAATCTTGCGCCCCTAGGCCTTACCTATATTGCCTACGCCTAAATCCACCTCTGGGTATTATAAATACTGTACAAGAACTAGAAATTTATCTTTGAACTATATATTTTCTCAATCATCGAACCACTAATTAATGTGTGTTTAAATCTCACATTATTTGAGGGCACTATGTACATAAACTAGCTATTGCCACATTCTTCACAAAATATTGAGTAAAGCTAATAAAAGGAGACAGGAATAACAGTATATGACGTTTTAAGAAAACAATATGAATCGAATATATTTCCTGCCATGTTACATTTTGTAGAGACAACAGTTAGGAAATGATATAAAACGATAATATTGAATCGAAGCCACATACAAGCGGTTCAGAATTGTGGAATTTCGGTGCACTACGTTAGAAATATCGCTAACGAAATATTTTAACATTACGTGTACGGAAGCAAAATATAAAGAGAAAATTCCCAAATAAATTTTCCCGAACTTCTTTATGCATGAGCTGCACTTTCTCACCCAACGCACGAACGTCTCTCATTGACGACAGAGAAGTGCGTTTCCATGCCGAGGAAGGAGCGATTTTTGTTCCTATATTCACCGTACTTTTCCTACTCCTTATAAATCATTATTGTGCTCAGCATCTATCAAGACAAACAGGTTCCATATCTGATGAACGAACCTCGGAGCATAAATTTCATATAGTACGTGATGCGACTAGAATATAAGCGCTCTTTCACTGTAGCCTCGCGTGATAACACGTGAACAGGCGACTCACCTCTAAAACACGACGAGTCGTCTTGAAAATTGGATTAACTGCGACCAAAACGTCTGGTGACTGTTTTCGAACTGAAAGTGAAGTAAGTTCACTCGTAGAAAATGTAACGCAAGAAAGCAGAACATGAACGGGAACGCAAACGTATTGTTCAGGAGTAGCAGTATTGGGTAGTACAGGAGCAGTAGCTCAACGGGATCATAGACACTTTGTAACTGCTCTCTCGACAATACATTATTAATTAATTAAATGATTTACTCTTCATTGACTGTCTAACTGGCTTCATGATGGTTTATGGCTTATATGTACCTAGTGTAGCCAACGAATTTACTACGCCATTGTCCGTGAGGATAATGGTAAGTGTACCTCGTTCTATGCTGGCAGTACTTCCTGATTTCAACTGAAATCTATTGTCAACGTCGGCCATCAATTCAATTCACTTGCTCTTGTGGCGCTATTCTCTTCTGTCTGCATTGAGCGCATGGAACGAATATGACCTTGCGTCTTAATTTGTTGTTATTAAAGCACTTCCCCTCAATTTATGATGGAATCAATATAAGAACTTTCACATGTCACAAATATAATATAAAAAGAACAGTAAGCAATTTTTTTTGCATTTCTTGGCAATTAAGGAAGCTATTGAATGAAAACTAGTGTCAAAAGTCAAACCATCCCTGAACAGGTCCCGAAGGTGCCCAAGGAGTTCGAGGGGTTCGCGGAGGATTACTTGACCTCGGTACTAGAAGGAGGAGATGTGGTCAGCATCTCGCTCCGACCGGCTTGACCCCAGAATAAATCCTGGTACTCATTTTACAGAGTAGGCCTGGGAGTCAGTCTAAATGTTCAGGTGTGAAGAAAAATCCCCACCTCACCGGGGATCGAACTCCGGCCATCCAGCCAGCAACTCAGCGCTCCATAAGGGCCACGCTGATTCCACGAAACTAGTGTACTGAGGTAAAATTGTAATCCATTCTTTTCAATTTAAAAGGTGTAATTGATGATTTACTGTATTTAATGTACCGCAATTCTTTATTAACTGTTATAATAACTATTTTAACAAAAATAGAATGGATAACATTATTAAAGGTTTCGTAAATAATTATGTGAGTGACCACCACCTGCCACGCTTTTACTGCCTTAAGCAAAATTTAAAAAAGTTCAAAAGCCACATTTTAAACCACACAAGTTGAGAACCCTGTTTTTTGCTCGCGCAAATTTTGAAAATCTTGGGAATTTATTCTATTTATTATTGTTCTTGATATCTCGTAAAAAATGTTTTTCATTAATGTTGGTGCTTTGGAAGTATTGGTGGGTAATGTTCGTCAATATCCTTAATCCTTACTTTTCAATGATATAATTAAGGAGAAAGAGTTTGATTTGTGACATCGCAAGCAGATACGATATTGTATCATTGAGTGATATATCTAATTTTATTGAAAGTCAAATTAAGAGGTCTACAAAATTTAATTTTTTTGAACAGCTTTAAGCATCCTTCGCACTCTTCGAAAGGTTTATGACGACACGTAAATTCCGACCAATATTGATTGTTTCACAAGACCAAGAAGTACTTAAGTGCTACATAAACCATACGAATGCTTATTGTGTACAATACTAAATAATTATTATTTAATCACACGGAATGTATACAACGTTTGGTACAGATTTCTGTTTAGTCCTCGTGAGGACCTCGTGACTACTATTTCTGTGTGTAGTACATTACTAATTCCGATTAATGGCTATTTGTTTTTACATTTAAATAAATGTTCATCATAATTACTCCTACATGTGTTCTTGATCTTGCAGTAAGTCACGACTTTACGAGAAGACGTTTACAAAACCTTTAATTGCAATTACGCAAAAACTACAGAACGGATTATAACGAAACTTTAATACGGTCGAACTCCCCAGGATTGGGATTATAATCCAAGCTTGGTTTCATTTTGGTAAGATATTATAATTTTGGAGAAGGAAACAACAGATTTAAAATAAGGTGAAACATTCGATTTTTCAGATGTGGTAGAAAATTAGGTATGGATACAATGCACAACGAAAAAAAAACCAACCGAATACCGTTTCTGAAAAGTAAATACAACCCGACTAGGCAATTACTAAGTTTGTAAAAAACGTGGAACTTCCTTCTTCGCTAACATTCCGCCACATAAAGAATTTATGTAATTAGACACACATAAATATTTTCACTCTCTTACTACTTTATATGGCGAGAAGAACGAACTCGGTTGTTTTTTATTTTCATTATTTTTTAACCCCGTTTCTCGACCAGACGGATATTTCCTGGGTTTTCTTTTCTTATTTTCTTTCTTTTATTTCTGTTTTCCTCAACATCATCGGTTACATCATCGATTTCTAGTCCTCTTCTTATATTGTCCGGTTTTCGCTTTACAAGGCCTCTCCCTTTTTTGCCACCTCTACTACACAAGTAGAGGCGTTACCGACTCCACCACTAGGAGGTCGGGAGCATCACTATCTAGCGAGTATTTCTTTTCGAATCTGCATCGTTTGAGTTATATACATATCGAAGTTTATGAAATGTTCCTTTGTTTTAATGTATTCACTCTAGTAATTTAAGATGTATATTCCCTCTTTCTTTAACGTATTATACCACTGTCTTCGTTCCTCTTCAACGTATTCACATTCGTGTAAAATATGATGCACTCTATCTTTATCTTTTTTGTACAAGTACATGTTTCCTCATCTGTAAGCCCCCTTTTGTGCCAATATTGCTTAAAATCCCGGTGTCCGGTCAAAACCTGTAACGCATATGGGGTTGGTTTTATGAGCAAAAAGTTACGTGTATTCACAGAGGTACCTGTTTGTTTGGAAAACTTTGACATTTATGCAAATGTTCGTGTGGAACGCAGCCAAAATTATTGTTGGCGATGTTTCGTAATCGTTGATGCGGGCGTCGCGGCGCCATGTCATTTCGGAATCCAGACACTGGAGCATTGGCACGCCATCTTCAGATGCGGACGAGACCATGGAGAATGTATACATTAGAGGTAATTCAAGGCGAAGGGGTAGGCTTACGTCGCAATACCGTCAACAGTTATCTTCCCCTGAAACCCGACGACTGTTTCTAAAGCCACTTAGCGATCATGAACATAGCCATACATAGTGGCTAAATACATGGTGATCAGATACTACTTGTCAATAGGGAGTTTTTGTATAGCGTTCTCACGTGCTATCGTAAACGTTATGCACATGCAAGTAACTTCTATGCATGCTCAGAGATTAGTGGTATACGAACGCTCCTAGCGTAGTATTACAACGCTTCTGTTTGCATATGATGTTAGTGGTACGCTAGTGAGAGGTCTGGTCTGATTTTGAGGTTATGTTGATATGCGAGAGATTTGTTGGTTGTGTGAGTCGTATGAGCACATGCTGGTGTACTCTCAGTACAGTTTATTTGCATACACCAGCACAGAAGTAGTTGTTTTGGGTTTGTAATTTTTAGTATGATTTGAATCGAAGGTACGTCATGCAAAATGAATCGATTACTCTAGTTCTTTCCATGTGCGTTACGTTTTTTTTGTGGGGCTTTAGGGCTCGTCAACATCGAGGTCATTAGAGCCCTTTGCGCGTTACGTGGTTAGCGTCATCAAGGTAATGTAAACTCTAGGAAGCGTGTACGTTATGCAAAAAAATTCTCTAATATTTGCTTATGACGCGTGGTGGTGAGTAATAGAGAATATTAAAATGATATATGTATGTTTTATAAACAATGTTTTATAGCTCAATTGAAAGTGGCAGATTAACAGTCTTCACTGTTCGAAAGGTTAGTAACAAAATTTAGTTATTGTTTATTGGCTGTTCATGTAACATGTCAAGTCACTGAAAACTAATGAGAATACAATTTGGTAAATTATCAAGTAAATAAACAAAATAAAAATAAATAAGTAAATAAACGTTTTTGCGGGCGAAATAAATGGTTCAGAGCATCGGAAGGATTTATTAGGGAAATGCTACCTTGTTAGCATAATTTATTCTTTCACGATAAGAATTTCGGAGACTCCGCGTTATTGAGAACGTTCCATGTGGTTCTGTATTATTTACAAGAGTGTGTACATGACACAATCGTAGTTGATCCGCAACGGCTATTCGCGACTGGTGCAACATGACCATGATTGACGTTGGTGCTATAAGAACCAACTGTCGTTCAGTGCATGTTTTTACGGTGAATCTTAATATCTGTGTTACTAGATTTGATTTAAGATATTTCATTGTGTTTGATTTATGTATTTCACTTAATTCTCATGGAATTACATGTCAAGACAGGCTATTACGTATGCATCATCTCCTGTTGTTCAGTTATGACCAGAAGAGGGCCAATGAAC
Organism: Laupala kohalensis; assembly: GCA_002313205.1. Classification (NCBI taxonomy): domain Eukaryota; kingdom Metazoa; phylum Arthropoda; class Insecta; order Orthoptera; family Trigonidiidae; genus Laupala; species Laupala kohalensis. Next base: position 8,048 of record NNCF01127483.1, on the reverse strand, counting down.
ATCTTGGAGTCGCTATACCAGCAGTCATAGTCAACTAACATTAAATAATAGTTGGATGTGCAATCAAGAGACTAAAGACATCACGGAGAGTACAGTTTCCTCAGCGCAAACTATCTTCAGCCCCATCTAAACTCACGACATTTCGTGTACATCCCAACTCCTTGCGTTATACTCGAGAGTAAAGAACTAAAGAATTAAAAAATATGAATGGAAACGCACCGTGTTAATTAGTTTATTGTATATTAGTTGCATTAAATTACTTTATTGTCCTCAACGTGGTGGAAGGCAGTTTGTAACAGATCTCTTGACAATAAATTATTAGTCTAACTGGTTTGATGTTGCTACTCAGCTTGTACTCAATGTAGCCAACGTTTTTACTTTACCTACAAGGCGAACTTCGCCCATAATTATTGTTAGCTGTGATAGAACTGAATAAATAAAATAAGCAATATGTTACAAACGAATGACCATTCGCTGGATCATAGGAGATGATATGGGGGGACTTGTACGTTTCAACAAGCATATAAGATAAAAATGAAAGCGGATTCTTTAAGGCACGATTCAGATTCACAAAATACACATTTATTGAATATAAGTATAAACATGTACATAGATTCACAGAAATTGTACTACTCGTAGTACATTACATATAAATATTAAATCCCATACATTCCCCCAAAATAAGTTTTAAACAGAATGACTTGAAAGTGGCACATAGCAAAGTTGAGGCATGGTCGGAGATGACCAATGCAGAAACAAAAATATCCCCATTCAAGTTTTTGAGTATAACCCCCCGTATCAAAGTACAAAGTTAAATACCTGCTGTTACTTAAGAGAAAAAATGGTTCAAAAAACCAAAGAATCCAATTGCAGGATTTTCATAATAATCTGGAATTGAGAGTACACTCAAATTCCCTTGAATCACTTATTTAGTGAGTATAAATAGTTATCCTTTACATAAAGAAAATTATTAGCAATTTATCTGGTTAAATAACCAAGAAATTTAACTAATCTTGATGTAAGACTCGTTTATACGAGTGTTAATACTTAGTAGTATTGATGCATAGTGTTGACTTGAAGTTCTTCATGGCCACGGTCGCAGGTATCCGTGGTCTTACGAGTTGCTTCCTCGTGACAGCGTGAAGAGCAGATGCACTGATAATTGCTGAAACTTAGAAATTTGTATGAACAAACATGTTCAATGTCTTGACGACTGGTTCACAGCACTTTGCCATGAGTTGTATTTATGTAGCAGCTAAGTAACTTTTTATAAGTTACTGTTCCAAAAAATATTCCGTAATATTGATACGCTTTGCTCAACACCCGGACGATAACGGAGAGCAGACGTACGACGCGCGTGACGACATGTCACCTATTTCGACGACTGTGTCATTATGACGCTCTGAAGGAAGACTGGCCATAGTATAGTGACGGCATGTCACTATGATGAAGACTGCGCTTCAGAGCAGCCTTGTGTTGCTCTGAATGAAGACTGGTCATTCAGATGCGCGGCAGCATCTGATGAAGACTAAGCTCTTAGAGTTGTGTTGTATATTTGAGGTTTCTCTTTTTTTGTGTTTAAATGTATTGCATAAAATCCTTTTTGTGTAGTGAGTATTCGAGCTGTGTTTTTCAGTCCAAAAATAGAACATGGTTATGCAGTGCCAAAGAGGTGTGAGTGTGAAGACACGCTTACCGTTTAGGTTCCAATTAAACAATTATATTAAATTATTATTTATTGAAAAATTAAAAACATATAAGATAATATTTTGTAATAAATATGTTTATAGGTAATCTATTGGCCCAAATGAATGGTCACGTGAAGACATAAAAAGTTTACACTTAATGAATCTTCAAAAATATATAGCGATGGTAGTGTCTTATTAATTAAAATGCACTATTTTGAATAATTATATAATGGACTGGAATAAGATGCAACACATTTCTTTCGAAGAATCAATAGCATAGTTGTAATAGCAAAACACGTTTTCAAATACTGACAAGAAATAGGCAAATGAATTAACTCTTAACTTCGTAAACACTGCTGAAGCACAGGTTGATTCAGTGGCGCCCGTGAACGTCCAGCGTTTGCTTTCGTAATGTTAATGAGCGTTGAGGAGGTGTCCACGACGGAGGCTACTCCTGCCCCCCACCTCTGCCACGCATCACTCCATGCAACGCTTCGGCTGCGTGTGGAACGGAGAGAGCAAGAGAGTAAGATATCCACAAAACAGGAAGGCGTAATGGACTTCAAAACAGGAAGGCGTAAAGTGAGTGATATGGTATTTACTGTTTGGTGAATTCATTGTATATCCTGGCCCGGGTTTTTCTCCGTTTTTCCTTCGGGTAGAGGCGGATTTCTTATACAGGTTCTCTAGGCCTTGTCTAGAGGCGTGTTATTGTGACAATAAATCGTGAATTTAGTGTTTTTTCAACTCTTATGATTTTTAAACACTATACTCAGAATAATCTATAGTTCGATAATAACTTGTACATGTAAATTTACAATCATATTTGCGTTAAATTACAAACATATTGACATTATATATGTATTATAACTCGCAGCTAACTTTTTATCTTATCTAGGAACTTTTGCTGAAATTGTTGAATCCGCCTCTGCCTTAGGGCCCTTGATTGGAATTGATGGGATGGTCCCTTGCTTGCTTCTGGAGAGTAAATTAGTTTATTGTCCTCCACGTGGTCATACGCAGTTTGTACTGTTTTTTGACAATATTTTTGCTATTTTTTGCTATTGACTTAGCGTAATAATGTGAGTGAAAAACCAAAAATGTCATTTGTTAAACCCTCCTTGACAGGGGTGCTTTCTAAACCGTTAACGTCTAAGAGGAATGTGGTTTCGCTCAGTCTGTTCTTATCTGTATTGTGATGTTAATACGGACAGTGGGTAATTACGGAAAGTGAAGTTTTGGGTTTATGTCAAAAAAGTTTATTGATTTCATGCAAAACATTAATTTCGGGTATTTTTATATGAAAACATAACTCACTTTGGGGCAAGATTTTGAGTCAATTCTTTTAATTATCCGATTAATTATTTAATCTGTTACTTTTATTATTTAAGTTATTCATTTCGGGTCTCTAATAGTTTTTATGAACAGCTTTTTTGACAATATGAGATAGTAAACTTGGAAATAGTATAATTGTTATTGATCATTTCTTAAATCTTGTTGCAGATATATTTTGGGGGTAATTGTGGACAGTGCATTTATCACTTGAATCAATTAGGAGTAATTACGGACAAAAGTATAGATACCTCAATTATTTTCAAAGAAACATGTTTATTACTTTTTATTTGGATACATTTCAGATAGCTAAAACTAAATATACAGTCACAGAGACTGATTAGCTTTAACTAGCTGATGCAAGTCAACCCACCATTGCCCCTTCAAATTCGTAATTATCCTGTAAGTTTTGGTTTTGAAAGTATATAACCTATAACATATTATTGTAGAATTATCGTGATTTTACATAATAGTCAGGTAATCAATGCAATAATATAATACAACAGAATTTGACTTTTTCCAATAGTACGAGTAGAAGCATAATTTCCCAATTTTCTAAAGCGTCCGCAGTTTCCCCGTTTCCCCCTATGTATGAAAGGGAGGATTTACTTATGTCTTGGAAGATAGCTTGTAGGAAATGAATCATATATTCTTCATTTCCTCACGTTTCACTCCTCTCTTTCCATTGTATCGCAAAATACTCCAAACGATCCAATATGGGATAGTAAACACTTGTACGATCTTTTACTTTTTTAAACATTTTTACGATCTTTGGTTTTACTCAGAGACAAAACTAAATGAACTAGAGGTCTTATGCACCGGTTGTCCGAAGGGGAAAACTAAGTTTGGTATCTCTATCTCTCTCGTACATCGAGTTGTGTGAATTGTTATGCAAACACGATTCCCCTCTCTGACTGCTGCGCACCTTCCCCCCTTCACTCCTCAAAGCGGGTGTGCGAGAGAGAGGGACACACCTCGCAGTATCTTCTGTCTTATGTTTCCACGGACAACTTACAGCAGAGACCGTGAAGTCTATTCATATTTATGTCTATGAAGAAAACCGAAGAGCGTAAAGGTGTTATAGATGTTAATGTTTTGATCATTTAGTGAGACAATGGAAAGGCAGGAGTGAAACGTGCGGAAGTGGACATATGCTGAATGCCTGTTTGGTCAAGGAAAGAAATGCTTGCTACGCGAACTGCTTCAGGGTGAGGGAATCTGTTTGTCGCACTGGAGATCAATCGCGCTCCATTTACAAGTGCGCCATCGAAAATCTTAAAAGGATTGGATTTGGCGATTAACACCTCTGCAGGCAATGCAACAAAATGTTCACAGAGAGTGATTCACAAAACGTTTATAAGGAATAATTTTCTTGTTAGCTCATTAGGAAAGACCACACAGATAACCACGATATTGATATATTACTATTTCAACCCCAGAAGTAATTTTTAAGAACGCCGAATTTATGAGAGGTATAATAAAAGGAAAAAAAAATAAGGGAATTGCAAATTATGTACTCGGTAATGGTCGATCCAAATTGTGCGGCAATCTTGTTTCAAATGATGGGCAAGACAAAAGTTTATGCACGATATAATCATTATTTTACATGTTACATACGAATAAAAATACTTATTTATTATTTAGAACCTTGTTCTATCATGCGGGTGCTGCTCTTTCAACTTACGAGATTGATGTCACCCCACGGAGGTAGCAAAAACTCTTTTCAATAAATCTTTAACAAGTGTTATATCAAAGCATAAGAATTCTATCGTGTAAAAATTTCTGGTTAACTTTCTAAGTTTCTCATAAAATGTTGAAAATTACGAAAAAGATCTGTTACAAAAAGAAGTATTTGCCAATTCATCCTAACAACCGATGTCTTGAACCAAAACTACTTTCTCTGAATAAAATGTACTGATGTCTCATTTAAACAAAGTAATATTTTCAAGCATTTTCATATATATTTTAAGTTACATAGAAATGATGTACTTGCACATTGCATTATTCGCCCAAACCGCAACAGTGAATATATTCGTAGTTTGTTTTTCAAGTAGTTATTGCCAAAAATCTTCAGTTGCAACATAGTAAAGACCTGGAAATCTAATAATACAATTGATGTTGTGGTGTAATCACGACAGAGACACCCATTTCGGGAGAGTAAGTGTACATGTAACAGTTTCATGCGAAGAGGAAAATGTTTTCGAAGAAGAATCTGGAGAGAATGAGGGAAGAGATAATTGAAATGTCTATCACGAAAATAGAAAAGAAAAGTGGGTTTAAGAAAAATATGAAACAAGAATGCAAATTGTTATGCTTATGAGTTTCAACAGGCAATTTAAGATCAAAAAATGTCATTCATTGTCAAACCGACTAAAACACGCAGACTTGAGTGGCTATTTATTTGTTCGAATTTTTCAACAGACATTTACCTCCTCCAGCAAAAGTTTAATTGGCTGAGAAAAGTAAAGCGCTGCTATGACTGTTCTGTCACCACAAAATCAGTTCGAATCCCAGTGAAACTTGTGAACTGATTTTTGAAAATGGTTTATACCGCAATTCAGCTCGTAATATCTGTTTGGGAGCTGTAACGAACGAAACCTTAATTCATGCTCTCACATTGCTTAGGAAAATCTTAAAACATACACTGAGCTATTGTCAATTCGGCAACGTAGCATTACAACATACATGGCAACGTGGCAGGGCACTTTACGACAAAGTTAATCTGCCGACGAGACGACAAAGTTTCTATAAAATAATTTCTATTCATGTTCTCTTTAAGTTTCGATATTTTAGTTTCTTCATGTGTAAATGAAAGTATTCAACGATAAATTTTACGAGGAATTTAGAAGTTCTTCAAAATTTCAATAAACATGTGCAATTCATTTATTCAATGCAATGTATTTATTCATATAGCATCTAGATTTACGACATTATACATTTGGAGAACAATATTTACTAAAGAAAAAGGTATATACTCTATTAATTTAAACCAACAGTTTTCGTAGCAATAAAATAGCAATCGCATCGCCCAATTTTACTAAGCTCCATAAACTCAAATTCCCCCTCTACAGAGTAACACGAGGCCGTCTGATCATATAAGGTATTTCAAACTTTTCTTCTTATAGTCGTAGATGAATGAAATGGTTTCAACCTGGAATACCTAGAAAGAGAGAGAATTTGCGCAGGTGATTTAAACTTTCGCTTTACTTGAACGCAAAGGCTACTTCATTTGAAGGTCAAAGTATACTTTTGAAAAATATTCGAAAACTGTTCCAACTATTTTATTTTTCTTAAATATACTGTATTCATAGTGTAATTAGTATATGTTTAATCCACATTATCGGTAAAGTTTGGTATAGGTGCAGTGAAATAATTTCCACTCACATCGCGTACTTTTTCGTTTACCAATGGTGAGAATCCAAAGAGTGTGTTTGTGTATATGTCATTTCAATGTTATTTTTAAAGGAGAATAGAAGATAGTGTGTATCTCATGTATCTTATTGTATTTGGAATCTTCCGCCCACACGAACGTCCTTAGTCGCGAATTCACATCCAATGACGGTGTATCCAGTGACGGTAAAGAGAAAGAGAGAGAGAGGGAGAGAGAGAAAGAGAGAAGTAGGAACAAAGAAAACAAGAATCTGTGGTTGTATTTCACAATTTCATTTGAATAAATTAATGAAAAAGACGTTTTTTGTAATATTAATCTCGGATCACGATTTTATATGCTGCACGATTACAACCCACTCTGTGTCCGATTCTAGCCTTGAGAGGAGGTGCTCTATGATGTTGCGTCTTTCGTGCTCTGTGTCCGTTTCTGGCCTTGAGGCCGTCGTAGAGGACGGACGTGTTTCTCTGCGCTCCGCGTTCCCGCGCTTTTGTGTCACTCAGTGACGTTGAGTGTTTCGCGTCGTTTACGTAAGTTGTTCTCGGACCACGTGGTCCCGCCGCGCGCGGTTTAAACCTTCGGGTTCGGACTTCGCGTAGTTGCAGTTCTTACTGCAACCCCGTGGCCGAGGCAACCCGTGTCGTGCGGGTTGCATTTGTTATTTACTGTTATTAGCTGCATCTCAGGATGCAGTAACGTTGTTTTCGGTTTTGTTATCGTAAATTTTTAGATATTTAATTTAATTTTTGTTATTTAANTGCGAAAAAGATGTTCGACCCTACCATCTTGGAGGGTTTCCTCCGTGTGCTGCCAGTGACGTCTGCAGTCTCTGGACCAGCGGATGCGGTCATCCCCGCGTCGGTTGACGTCACCGNCTAAGGACACGGATGAAACATCGCGCTCTTGCGAAGAGGAGGCGGCCTGACTGCCCCGCTATTTCCCCGGATATGGTCACACCAGCAGCTGCGGTTCCTGTGACATCTTCCGACGCCCTGCCAGCCACCTCAACATCTCTCCCTGGCAACATGGATGGTATCGGTGAGCAGACACCTTCACTGTCTATCGTGTCGCGCCCCAGTTTCCTGGACCTACCAGGTAAGTCCGGTGGTGCGCCACCTTCTTTACCTCTAGGGCCATCTTGCGTGACCCGCATTGTTCCGGCGGCCAGTGTGAACTCCTCGATGGAAATCGAGGAAGGATTTACGCCAGCCAGGAAGATTTTCCGGCCCAAGCCATCTGCCGATCAGCGGCTTGTGGCTCTGACTAACAGGTTTGCTCCATTGAGCAAGCCTACCACCAGCCAGGCGGGTAATGAGGTGACCTCTCTGTTAGGCGTGCGGGACCCCCTTACCAATATTGAGGAAGACTCAGAGAATGACTCAGGTAGCAGGGTTGTAAAAAAAGGGAGCGATCCATCCCTCCCCAACTCCTCCTACTCCCACACCACTACCCCTCCAACCACTACAGGTCGTGCCATTCAAGGGAACGGACGTAAAGGCGGCGATATTTATATCGAAAACGTTCTCGACACGAGAGAACTGCTGCGTGTTCTACAGTCTGTCTCTAAATCTCGGTTGACGGGACGAAACACCCGTCAACATTTTATCGTTCACGTGAACGACTTTTCCGACCACAATGCG
>NNCF01127482.1:529586-556904 GCA_002313205.1 Laupala kohalensis | reverse complement strand
CAGAGTCCAGGGCTTCGAGAATGTTCTGCTCTCTCGACGAGTTCCCAGGAAAGAAAGAAAGAAAAAAAACAAACAAACAAACATCAAAACACTCGTCCGCAAATCCTCAAAGTGTTCTTCCGAGGATTCATGTTCTTTTCTCTTTTTATTTCTCAATCCTGAACTGAGTGTGCTTATACGCAATTGTTTAAATTAATTTTTGTAGACAATTNATGTTCTTTTCTCTTTTTATTTCTCAATCCTGAACTGAGTGTGCTTATACGCAATTGTTTAAATTAATTTTTGTAGACAATTATAGGCGTTTGGTGACACAAATACTTTGTACGCAGTGATTTTTATTTTATCCAGTATCTTTAGAAAAAATGTTCGAGAAGCACCAACATTGCCAGAAAGACATGATAAGATCTGACAGAAATTGACAAAGATTAAGAAAGTAAATTTTATACTTAAAAAAAAAACCCTTACAACCTGTGTATGACAATAAAGTAATTTTCTCTCTGGAAACAAGCAAGAGACCATCCCTTCAATTCTGATCCTTAAGGGCCCGAAGGCAATGACAAATTAATTGGCTTGTACCATTCAGATTTGCTTTGACTAAAGGACATACTGAAACAAATTTCAAATTTATTGATATTCTCCAGGAATTCCCTGGAGTGATGTAATAATAAGGAATTAGATTCAGTCTTTCACTTGTCTTTGTGAATATTTACATTTTAGTTGAGAGTGTGCTGTCAAGGGACTCAAACGCACAGGGCTTCATATTTGGGAAAGAATATGTATCCTGCTAGTTGAATTTTGAAGTTTCAATGGGAATGAATTTCATTGCGATATACATCTGACATGTTGACTATGGCTAACGACGGGGGTCAGGTTGCATAAAAGCATGCTCCTGACACAAAGGTGAATAATAGGAAAGATGTATGCATTCTCTTTCCTAATAGTTAAACACTCTCAATTATAAAAAAATTTAATGGATACTCTTGATACAATTTTGGTTTTCCCAATAAAAAGGATATCTAAGATTTTAAGTTTTCTTACTCTATTTATAATTGTCCAGATCTGTGAGAAACTTCTTCTCCCTTCATGTATAGTCAGATATACTGGAGGTTTTATTAAAACCATTTAAAGCATTTTTTATTTATTTCAACTTAACTGTATCAACTACTTCGTCCCTTGCGTCACAACTCTTACAGCAGAAAGTTTCAAATCTGTTGTCTGAACTCCACTCATAGCATTTCAGTCAAAACGAAAGGATCTTAAAACATATATTTCTAAATTTTCTCAATGTATTTTGCTGTCATTTTCGAGAACATGNTTACTGAAGAAGAATGTATTACTGAAGAAGGAATTCTCAGCTCAAAACATTGAGGTATAAATGTTGTATGGACAACTTGCAAATTGAGATAACTTTCAGTCAGGTGAAAATGACGACGAGCTGGGAATCGAACCTGGGACTCCTGCTTTCATCCTAGGGATGTTAACCACTATACCACCTGTTCACCGGTGGACACAAAACTGTTAGCTCACCTGTTCATTGTGGAAGGTGAACGGGAAGTGTAGCGGTTAACATCCCTACGATCAAAGCAAGAGTCCCAGGTTCCATTTCCAGCTCGTCGCAATTTTCACCTGACGGAAAGTCACCACATATCTGCTCCGTGTGTAGAGTACATGGAAGAAATAAATGCAGCTTGGAAATTGGAAAGAAAGTAATATGGCAGTAATGATGTTTACAATATATTTATACTTCATTCACATTTAAAGCTATTTCTATAAGACATATCACTTTAAAATAAGAAGATATGACTACCAATGTGAAATATAGGCACAATAAATTGAACTCGCGTAAAACACATGTGGAGTTGCATAGTGCCTGTATCATTTTGCGTTGAAAAAAAGAAATAAGTTAATTGGGAAGAACAGAAACAAATCCTTCCATCAATATCACTTGCAAATGGTAAACAAATGCCATTACATGCATTCTGTAGTATTTTACAGTATTTGCATTAAAAATATCAGAAATGCATCATCGTGACTATTTGGTGAATCAGAAGAGAATGCATTGCGATGGAAGACACACACATTTGTAGATAAACATGAAAAAGATAAAATAACACTTGAATGAAATTGCAAAATGAAATGAAAGTAGTTGAAAATTATTAATTGCAGAAATTCATTAAATATTTTAAAGAACACTGCACAAAGAATAGACTTTTTCATCAAACTCGATCAAATATATAAAAGTAATACATCCTAAAATACGATTAATTGACTGGAGCATATTGCACAACAAATGGTGAAATAAATTGCGCATTAAGTATGAAATTACATATTAAGAAATGACAATGAGATTCATATAATTCACTTTCACAACTTTCATAAAATCATTAAGGAGCAATTCTTTATGGCACACTTCAACAAACACAGCAGATAACTCGCTCCCTCAACTTTTAGCTTTTGCACACTACTTCTTGCAGTTTACCTTCGATCGAAAAGATCACATGCATACGACGACCTAATATAGTCAGTCCCACGTCTAATAGCTTTCATCAATTAAAATTTCAGTCACTGATGTTGAGTCCACAAGGTCTTCTGAATTCTTGTCCAATATCATGAATCCATTTATTGGAGACTGAAATAACAAAATTGAACACATCAGTCACAAATAAATTATAAATGTATATGTATGTATATATAGATTTTTCTTCTCTTCTGTGTACCTACACATGGAGAAGATATGAGATAACTTTCTGTCAGATAAAACGGAAGAAATATATGCATGACGAACTGTGACAGGAAGGTTCGTGTGAAACCGGTATATCAGTGCACATAGCACTGTGTGCCGCCTGGTTCACTTATCCCCTGCATGCGATGTGTCTCACGTCTTCTTGGGGTTTGGTCAGGATGAAAATGGAGTACAGTTGTGGAACGTGATTGGGTGGTGTAGTGGTTAACACTCCTGTGGAGTCCCAGGATTCATTCCCTACTCGTAGCCATTTTCACCTGACTAACAGTTATTAAATATACTACGTGACACAAATTTGGGACGGAACCTCCCTCAGCCCTGCAACCAGAATTAACAGATCATTTCCCAAAATTTTAAATCCCGATTTTTAAATTTCAAAATTCCAACAGAAAGATCTTTGTCAGATAGTTTGTTCATCCAAAGCCACATTTTATCTAATACAGAGGTTTGTGGGAAGTTAGGCAAAAGGCTGATGGTGGGTGGAGTGGAAGTTCAGGACAGTTAATAGTTCTCTAAAATAGCTAAATATTCCAACATCTTGCAGTCAACTAAAGGAAATTTGAATCAACTGATGTTTACATTACCTTCAAAGTTCTCAGTTAAATGCATTCACTTGTTTGTTACATTCTCTCCGACATGTAAAACCAAAAATGTAGCAAATGTTAATATTGTATTACTTATTAGATACAAATGTTTATTTTCAGTCAAGATTCTTATGTATTCAGATTATATAATTATTTTTTTGATCCTTGTACCACATTTATAGAGTCGGAATGACGTATAATATGACGTATGAGTACATTTAGGCTTCCACAGCCAGAATAATAAATAAACACTTTTTATTTTGTAGGACATAAAAATATAAATTTCTCCTATCCTGGCCCCGGTTTTTCTCCATTTTTCCTTCGGATAGAGGCGGATTTCTTATTCAGGTTCTCTAGCCTTTGTCTAGGGGCGTGTTTTTTGTAACAATAAATCGTGAATTTAGTGTTTTTTCAACTCTTATGATTTTTAAACACTATACTCAGAATAATCCATAGTTCGATAACAACTTGTACATGTAAATTTACAAACATATTTGCAATAAATTACAAACATATTAACATTATATATGTTTTATAACTCGCAGCTAACTATTTATCGTATCTAGGAACTTATGCAAAAAAAATTTGAATCCGCCTCTGCCTTAGGGCCCTTGATCGGAAATGAAGGGATGGTCCCTTGCTTGCTTCCAGAGAGTAAATTAGTTTATATTTCTCTACGTGGTCATATGCAGTTTGTACTGTTTTTTTAAAATACATTTATTATTATTATAAGTGTAATATGGGTTTCCCTCACCAACTCCACACAAATGTCGATTCGGTACTACACGTTCCCTGGCAACCCAACATCTCTCCTTCCCAACTCCCTTTCCTAAAGTCTAACGGTTTGGGTGGAAAGCGTGATAAGAACCTCGCGACCTGAACCTCCTTTTGCCAAAAAGTATAAAATAATTATGTGACAACTTACGGTCAGGTGAAAATGGAAACGAGCCAGGATTCCAACCCGGGACACAGGCTTTAATCGCAGGGGTGTTAACCACTACACCACCCATTTGTCTTTTCCACAACTGTACACAATTTCCACCTAGACCTAAACCCAGGAAGACCTGAGACACATCCCCAGATGCGAGTCCTGGGGTCGATTCCCAACTTGTCGCCAACTTCACCTGACCGAAAGTTGTCACATACCTCCTCCACATGTAGAGTACACAGAAGAAATATACGCATAAAATAAAGGAGTAATAAAAAAGAAGATATCTTCCTTACCCCACTTTGAACCAGCGAGAACGGGGCAAGCCGCATGCCTCGTTTCATAGTCTCCTTCGCCATTTGGATAGAGATTATACCAGAAGGCCGCACTTCCTTTCCTCGGCCACAAGGAGACTCGGATGGAAGGGAACACAGTGGCTCCCCCTTGAAGAACATCACTCATCTAGATGTAGAGCAAGGAACTAGTTAATCACACTTCTTTGAACGAGGCAGTCGGAATTTCAAATTAAAACAACTTACATAGAAGAGGATAGTGGCAATGCGATTACCAGTGTCAAGTCTTTTGAATGCGTTGTGTTCTTCTTTCTGGAAAATAAAAATGGATTCATAAATAAACAAACATTATTCTCAGAGAAGCAGTATCACCATGAGGGAGATAATAAAGTAATTTACTCTCGAGTAACAAGCGAGGGACCATTCCTTCACTGACCAACAAAGGTCCTAAGGCAGAGGTGGATTTCAAACATGTCAAGGTAGCAAACAGTTAGAAATAAACTATTATTCATAAAAGGATCAAAATCACACCAAAAAGAGGAATGTAATCAGTATCTAGAGTACTACAACGATGAGATAAAGTATAAGAGAAATTAACATCACTTACATCACCCAAAATCATATGGAAAACAATATTTTACGGGAAATATAAATTCTCATTAACATAAATAACTTTGAATCATTTCACAATAAATTAAAATATGTTTTTACTCAGTTCTTCGACAAATTAGTGGATGAAGTAGGAAGTACATTTAGTGAAGAAATGTTATAATTGACGTTATACGTTTTAATGATATGGGTTCACTTGATAGTAGAATTGAGCTATATTTTCAATACACTGAAATCACATAGCACCATTCACTGTACCAGAAAGGGTAAGCAATCATTTTAGAAATAAGTTCTTTCTCTAAATGACTCGTAATTAACTAAATAAAATAAATTAGTTTTATTGTTAAAAAAACATTGTTTTATCATCTGATTAATACAACGAAGTAATTCTATGCAATTTTCCTAGTCAAATACCTCAACGAATGATCTCCAAATGGGAAAATACGGTTACTACTAGATGGTTGTTAAGTTTGGTAATATACAAACTGGAATGTATAGAAAATTAGTTTTCCAAGATGTGTGCTAGAAGTGGCATGGTCAAAACACTATTCACAAATTGTTACAGAAGCAAAGACAACTCTTTACTTCTGAGTGAAAGAAATAATGTTGAAAGAAGTTGACAAGGTACACAAACTCTGTTCTGTATGAGGAAGCGTCGTACACAGTTTGTAATTAACGTGGATTAGAGGAGCCAAAAGTGAGAATGTTTAGGTGACTTTGCAGATGATGTACAAAGTGGGACGTTTAATGTTACTGCAGAGTGGAAAGACAAAAACTTATCGGGGCTTATATTTCAATAAAACCTTCTCAAAGTTTCATGGGCTCTTATGCAGAGTATCTCTGAAGGGACTATTTTTTAAATACATTTCAATGTAATTCTTATTGATACTTGTATAAAAAAATATCGCCTGTGCTGGAAATCTATAGAAAGAAACAGAGGGAATTTTTCTCCCCTTTGTGGAAAAGTAAGAAAGTTATGCAACAAAACTGTCACAAACTACAGAATCCTAGTCAAACTAGATACCATTTATTAAAAAAACAATGTTTCAATTTAAATGGTGGTGTAATTAATAATCCATAAATTTCTGTTGACTAACACCAGGCACTCAGTTCATTTTACTTTCAAACACCATACGAGGTCAGGCAGAAAAGTAATGAGACAGATTTTTTATTTACCAAAGTTTTAATTTTTTTCAAACATCAATGTTATCCCCTTCAAAGTAGTTCCCTTGGGCAGCTACACACCGATGGAGACATTGTTCCCATTGTTGGTAGCAGCGCTGGTAGTCTTCAACCGGTATGGTCTTCAGTATGTCCGTTACAATCTTTTGAATGTTTTCCACAGTCCCGAAATGACGACCTTTGAGGATATTTTTCAGTTTAGGAAAAAGTCACAGGGACTGAGGTCAGGTGAATGAGAGTAAAATGAGGTGAGGATGGGGAACCACAGGAATGCCTTTTGAGATCAAAAATTCTGTTATGGAGAGGGCAGTGTGACATGGGGCGTTGTCATGATGGAGCATCCATTTGTCTGCAATGTCTGGTCTCACGCGAATAACCCTTTTTCTAAGCCATTCAAGGATGTCTTTATTAAATACTTGGTTGACAGTTTGTCCTAGAGGAACAAATTCTTTGTGGAGCATTCCCCTTCTGTCCAAAAAACAAATCAGCATTGTTTTGATCTCCGATTTGATCATTCGAGCTTTCTTTGGTCGAGGAGAGTTTGCAGTGTGCCACTCCCCACTTTGCCTCTTGCTCTCAGGATCGTATTCAAAAATCCATGATTCATCACCTGTGATCACACGACTAAAGAAATCTTGCTCATTAGCGATTCTGTCAAGAAGATCCAGACACTCGTTTTTTCGATTGTCCTTCTGCTGAATTGTGAGTTTTTTCGGCACCATTGTGGCACAGACCTTTCGCATGTGCAAATATTCACTCAAAATTTGATGAACGGTAAATCTGTTCAAATTTAATTTTCACTCAACATTCTTAATGTTAAACGACGGTCTGATCTCACAAGAGTGTTCACGTTCGATGTTTTCATCAGTTTTCAAAGTTCAAGGCTGAACGGTGTTTATCCTCAACATGTTCCCTGCTTTCCAAAAATTAATTGTGCCAGCGAAAAACTTGAGCTCGAGATAAAGAATATTCCCTGCAGGCCCGTTTTAACTTTTCAAACATCACACTTGCCGATTCTCCGAGCTTAACACAATATTTAATGGCACAACGTTGCTCCCAATTACGCTGTTCCATTTTGCTTGACGCACAACCAAAACACAACTTCACTAATAGCAGTCACAAAAATCACGTAGTTAACGGAAGGAATTGAAACTCGCACGGAGCTATGGGAGGGTACTGATAAACGTGCCCTATCAAGGACGACAGCGCAGCGTTGCCAGATCGCTTGTAGTGTTGCCAGTCTCATTACTTTTCTGCCTGACCTTGTACACTAATATGCCATTGTATTGTTTTACTTACTCTGGCAAAATCATAATGAGGCTCATAATGACCACCTATACCATAATTAACAACTTGCAGTTCTTCAGCAGTAGTCATGGTCAAACCAGTTAAAGCCTCTACTCTTTGGTTGACAGTATGGATGTGGTCATGGTCTTCATCTTTAAGCCACGCTGACTTACTGATGCGATAATGAGCAACCTCATGCTCTCCTGTTTCTGAATTCTGAACAGTAGCCCTCCGGAACTAAAAGAATATTTCATTTTGTCACTTCTGCCAAGACTGATCATTCTCAGAAAGTACCGCATTTACCCAAATAGAGTCTCCACCTTTTCTTACAAAAATACCCCAAAAATTTGTGGGGGAACTATATTTGGAGTTAAGGAAGGGAAAACTGCTCATTAAAAGTTTTGTGGGTGAAAACGAGTTAAGCGAACCACTAATGCGTACATGTAATGTAACACAATAAACATTTATCAATGATCGATGATGATGGCAGAATTTGATGCTCATTGGACGTGGAAACAAAGTCCCTAAGTTTTGCCTCCTAAAATACGTTGCGGACTATATTTGGGTAAACACAGGAAACAGAAAAGTAAATGTTTCAATACTTACCCTGGGTTGAGCAAGTTTTTTAATAATTTCAATTTCAGAGTCATAGAGAATATCGTGGAAAATAACAATACGAGGTTTCAGATAAGCCTCCTCCTCTTTCACTTGTGCCAGAAGTAAATATGGATTCCCCAAGCTGGTATATCGACATTTCAGCTTGGCTTCCTCTGCCGGGGAAATGGACACTTCATTTCGGCACAACATTTCATAGAGCTCTCTATCGAAATGAGCATCAATCTTGGGTTTCTTAGGCATTATCACTTTAGCCTGCAACACGGAAATTGAAAACTATATTAATGTATTTGGATAAATGTCCAAGATAAAGGAAGTTTTCAAAATCATTCTAGGTATGAACAAATCTTTGAAATAAAAGAGAAAGCACCGTAGATGGATGTTTGCAGCTTATTATCAGATAAATTGACAGAACAAACAGATTGGAAAGACAAATTTTTCCATAAACTACAGTCAAAACTAAAAGTAAATACTGGTAAAAAGTATAAATGGGAACTTATTTCATGGCTAAAAAATAATCCTTATTTATACAGTGGGAGAATTCTTGGATAGGGATAGGGAATGACCTGTCCTGTGTCTTGGAACTGTCAAACATGACGTCCATTTTGGAAGCTTCTGTGGAGAGTTGGTCATTCAGGATGAGAAATGCAATGTGTTATTTGTTGCAGACTGTCTTTTGAAGAACTCAAAGAACATTACACTTGAATATTTTTAGGAATAATAATTCTCTTCCCTTTTAAAGCCATATTTGTTTTATGGAATGATTAATAAAATAAATAACTTATTTGTTAACATTGATAATCTGCAGTCAACCCTCTCCTTAGCACAAGGAGAGTTAAACATTCTTCAGAATAAATTCATTTCTTTACTGAGACTATCGGAAGAAGTTGAGATTTGAAACCAGAGCTTCCCAAACTAGTTCATGTTGAAAAAGCAACTGGAGAGTGTGGCCGACAAATTGTAACAATAATCCAGTTTAGAATTAGAAAGATTTAATTTTTTTAAACAGAATTATTCATTCCTCATAAATTAAATGTTTAAAAAAACCTCTGTTGGGAAAGAGAAAACTATTGGAAACATCATTTACAAACAAAGTTATTTTTTTAAAGAAAACTGACATCACAGTGACTCAAATAACATGATAACAATAGGAACACTAAAGAAAAATATCACGTAATATAAAACACATACATCATTAGCAGGCATACTCCCAGATCCATCTTCGCCCTTCTTGTGATCATCTCTCGCTTCCAAGTCTTGGAGGTAGTATTCTCGGTTTCCTAAAGCTTGTTGGTGGGAAGGTACTATCTCTAAAAGTTCATCAGTAAGTTTGAGAGCAGTGCGAACATTTCCTACAATTAAAACAAACAATAAAGTCTATATGCATTCTTCAAAATATTTGTACTTGTCGGAGGAACTTCACAAGTATGCTTATTCATATCAAATCACGCTCACAAACTTAGTCACCTGTTTCTTAGATTTTTTTTAAAAGCTTAATTGTACATCATTAAGTGCCCTTCAACCATCACTCCGATCCTGGTCCGGGCTTTTCTCTGGTTTTCCTGTGGGTAATGGTGGATTTTCCATGGGCGGGAATGTCATTAAAGTATTAAATAATCTCTTTCATAAATAGTAAATCCGCCACTGCCCATGGGCCCTTCTTCAGAATTGATGGGTTGGTCCTTTGCTTGTTTCCAGAGAATAACTTGGTTTACTGCCCTCCCCCCCCCCTCTCCCCCAATGAGGTCATATGACACTTTTGCTTTTTTGACATTTTCAGTTTACTTATTTTTTTAACATTAAACCCCCATAATAAGTCAACTCAACTTCACTTTTGTTGTCTACATCCTTCTTCATGGTGAATATGTAACAGTCATGTCCTGGGTCCACCAGACTCTTTGAATGACTCTCTCAACTCACCTTGCATGTATGTGGAAAATGCTAAGTATTCCAAGATATCTGATTTGGTGGTAGTTTTATTATATTCTCCTTCATATCGTTGCAGAGCTTCTTGCATCCACAGAACAGTATGATAAAAGTCACCATTGTTATAGGATTGTCTTCCCAGTTCAAAGCAATCACCAGCTGTCACAAGAAGAATTTTAAGATTAATATGAACCAGCTTAAAGGATGTTAACACTTTTTAATATTTATTTATTTTAGAAAAAATTCAAATTGACACTTATGCATTGAGTCATAAATTTTGATTAAGGTTACAACATATAGAGTTGTAAGTTCTTAATGCAGAAGATATAAATGCCAATTTTGAAGAAAACAAAAAAAACAACATAAAAATGTAACATTGCAAGTAAATTATAATGTTGAAGAGAGAGATATGTTTTATATTAGTAGTATGATTCTTTGGATTACTTTCCAAATCTGAAAAATGTGATAGTGAGGTTTTCAATTTTGAGATAATGTATTTTCTAGTACCATTATATTGAATGAAAACACAATTGAAGATGTAAGAGGAGGTCTGTGTCTTGCACTATACCCATTGGTAAAAGAAATGAAATTACAATTCGACGCGAAACTAAAGGCACGAGCGAATTTCGGATTATGGCGACGAGTAGCCAACTGCGTGCGTGTCTCATTAGTCCAGTCATTTGGGAAAATACAAAGAAGATTTTTTCCCTCAAGATAGAGTGTACACTGAATACACTGAGAGAAGCGGTGCATGAGCATTTCCTTTTTTGCATTTATTTATCACCAAGAGTATTCCTTGTCTTCAACAAAGGTCATTACAGGGATCACATCTCTACATTGTTTTCTAATTTTGTTACGCTTCACTCATTCCGAAAACAAATCTCTTATTGTCTCTCTTATATCTGCATTACAAATTGGTGAAATATTTCAAATTTCTCTTCACTGTTTAACAATCGTATTTTTTACATCAGCGGACATTTGAGAAATCTATTTCACTTCTTATGAAGTGAGATGCATACATCCTCGGCCGGCATGTTCGTGCATGGTGCTCTTCTGATGCATTTCAAACAAGTCAAGCGCGTTCCTGAATATTGTTTGTACCATACAGATAAATTAGAGATACAAATTAAATCATGTTTTTTCTTAATTATTATTCATACAGTAATTTGACTAAATGCTTTTGTTTACACTGTTTTCTCACCTGACAGTTCCGTGCTGTACTGGATGCCGTTGAGTTCGCCCCTCGCCACAGACGCCGTGTCCAACTTGTACGTGTCCTGCAAGCGCATCAGCGCCACGGCGGCTCCGTTCAGGTCTTCGTCGGTGGGGAATTTCAACACTGCGCGATAATTGGTTATGTTCTCGACGAAACCTACAAACGAAAACAAATTTGAGCACCATGAAGCAACGCTACGAAGGAAGGAATTGGAGGAAGGAAATTAATAATAATAATAATTCTTTGTCTGTTTTCATTATTGAGTCGGTGGGGGGGGTGCGGTCGGTGGGGGGGGGTGCGGTTGGTGTGGATGTTGTATCAGGGTTTGGCAGTCGAGGCGTGCACTGGACAGCAATTTTCACCCGTCCGTTGACGATGCACTAAATTGATTGATTATTGATTCGGGAGGGTATAACTTTTCCTCCTTGTCTTACCTTCACCAACATCCTTCACCATCTGCGATTCCACTGACTTCCAGTCCGTGGTGAGCCTCTTCACCAAGAGGTAGGCGTTGATGGGGTTGGAGAGATACGCCTGCACGTCTTGGCTCGCCTCCTCGTGCTCTCTCACGTACTCGGAGAAGTGTCTAAAAATATACATCAACAATATACAACAAATACAACAACAAAAATAAAACGAGGATATACAAAATCACACAAGAATTGGAAAAAGAATGTGTTCAAATAAGTGTATATTAAAATAAGAAAAGTATTAAAATAAAAATAAGAAAAGTTCTAAGATGAGAAATGTATTTAAAAAACAAAATATCATACCATATAAAAACTGAATTTCACAATTTTATTTATAAAAAAAAAAGTAATTTTTTGTCTTAAATTTAATTATTTAAAGTAATTTATCTTAAATTTAATTATTAAAGCAATTAAAAATGGAATTAAATTATTTAAAGTAATTTAAAATTAAATTAAAGTATTCAAACTAAATTAAATAATGACTGAACCCAACTCTAAAAAATACTTTTATTTATTTCCCTTTCTGACTCCCCTATTGCCCCCCTCCTTACATCACAAGCAAAGCGGCATACCCGCCAGCTAGTGAAATTGTAAAAAGTAATTTCTACGTAGATGATTTATTGAGCGGAAGTCATGATGTCAAATCAGCGATAGGAATAGCCCAGCAAATTAATGACAAGGTATTAGCACAAGGTAAATTTCCTCTAACCAAATGGGCGGCTAGCAACAGCCCAGAATTCTTTTCGTATTTTTCGAAAGAAACCTTAGCGCGATCACCGTTGATTTTAAAAGTCGAGGGCAACATACAAACTCGTGGTCTAAAGTGGAATCCTATAGTGTGTGGCAAATTCGAACCTTTACAGGTCCCTTCTGTAGGTACCAAAAGAAAAAGGTTGAGTGTTGTCAGCATGATCTTCGATCCAAATGGTCTTTTAAGCCCAGTAACGATACCATTCAAATTGTTCATTCAAAAGCTGTGGAAGGCAAAGTTACCGCGGGATGTTCCTATCGAAAAAGAGCTTCAGACAGAATGGGAAGAATTGTCGGAAGAGTTAAAGTTCATTCCAGATGAGAATTTTCCTCGTTGTGTTATTCCACCTGGTTGTACAACCACATTCTCTTTCCATTGTTACACTGACGCAGGTGCTAGAGCGTATGGTTGCGTCATTTATATCGTTTCCAAAAATGGTAGCACTGAAACGAGCAGCTTGTCGTGTTCTAAAACTAAAGTAGCCCCCTGCGCTCAAAATTTGACAATCCCAAAGCTGGAGTTGTGTGGAGCAGTGTTACTTGTCAAACTCGTCGACAGAGTGAGAATCAATCTGCCCATTCTTTTTAAAAATATTCATCTTTACACTGACAGTACCATTGTTTAATCCTGGATAAAGAATGAAAATTCAAAAACTGAGCCCTTTGTGTCTCATCGAATCCAGATCATTAGAAACTTGTCTAGAGAAGTGGTTTGGTCGCAGGTGAAAGGTTGTGAGAATCCAGCGGATCTATTAACCCATGGAATGTCTGTATTTGCTGTGAACGACTCAGTATTATGGCGACATGGTCCCGATAATCCGGGAAAAGAAATCGGCCATGTTCATTTTATGCCAAATGAAACAAATTCAAAAACCTTATCAGAAAGTATTCTGCCCTCTCATACTATTCTAAATGAAGTCGTAGAGAAAAAGGAAAATGAATCTTGCTTCATTAAAGTGAGAGCTAAATTCTCAGAGTATAATTTTCTCATTAGAACTATCGCGTACTGCCTGCGATTCACTCAGAACTGCAGAGCTGCAATAACAAGAGAGGCCAAAAACTCAGATCCCTTATCAGTCACACTGACGGATCAATCGCTGAAACTAATAGTTAAGGAGGTTTAACTCCACATCTTTCACATTGAAATAAAGATGTTGAAGTCTGAAAAGGAACTGCCAAAGGGGAGTAAATTAAGTGGGTTATTTCCTTTTACCGATGGTCAAGGTTTGATAAGAGTCGGGGGAAGATTAAAAAATTCTCATCTGACATTTGAGGAAAAACATCCTATTATATTAACATGTAATAACCATTAGTCTGAATTAATAGCAGAAGCTGATCACTTGAGATATCTACACGCAGGCCCACAGTGTCTGAGTTCTGCCGTAAAATCCAAGTATTGGATAATATCGTTGAACAAGCTAGTAAGAAGTAACCAAAATACTCAGTGGATAATCTCCCCTCCAAACAGCCCGCGTAGAGACAGCCTGGTCGAGGCAGCTGTCAAATCTTTGAAATATCATTTGAGGCGAACCTTATTCACCCGGCCTACAAATGATGATGACGTGGAAGTTATAACTCCACAACACCTGATAACTGGCCATCCCTTAAAAAATTTACCTTTCACCCAAGACGACAACAAATGTCAAAATCCAATACAAAGATACATGGCTTTAAATTATCTGTGGAAGCGTTGGTCTGCCGCCTACTTGTCGATACACCAAAATAGATGAAAATGGCGAACAGTTTCAAAATCTTTAACAGAAAATGACATAGTTATTTTGAAAAACTCTCCCGTGCCCTTTGAATCGAAAAAAGCTAGGGTTGTTAAGACTTTTCCGGACCAAAACGGGTTAGTCCGCACAATACAGGTCAAAACATATACACGTGCCGTTCAAAAGGTTTGTTTGCTACCAAAGAAGTAAAAAACCACTATATATTATCTCCCCAGGAGAAATCAATTAGCCAATTTTACAATAGTCAAAGGCGCTCGAAGGCAGGCGGGGCGGACTCCGAGACAATATGATAACTTCAGATTAAGAATTTTTAACTTCTGTATCATCAAAAATTCCCTTAAGATAGGGAAATTCGATATTCAAGTCCTAAATCTTAAAATCAACTGTTTATGTATTAATATAGTACCGCTAAGAAAAAGTACTCAATCAGAAATGAAAGGTTACAAAACCACAAAACTCGGAGCGATGCAAAACCGCGTTCATCATTCTTTTATAATTTATCACACAACACAAGCCCTGAAACGGTTTCTAAAAAAACATGTTTCTGTTTTATTTAGAAATTGCCCTTATAAAATAAAGGAATTTACATTACTCATTGCTAATTTCACCCTTAATGCATGCCAGAGAAATATTACTCTCCCCAGGACTAAACAAATTGACATTTCTAAAATAGTTGAAAATTCTCCGAAGGCAGGAGGACTTCTGAGTAAAACAAAATCACTCTAAGTAATTGCCATTTAGTAATTTATGTGTAATTAACATTCCCATAAAATAGAGCAATTATAACAAACTCAACATCTCTTAAGTTCGAGTCTAGAGATGTTGTAGGTTAGTTCATACAGAGAAAAAAATACTTTATTTTATAAAACATTGATTCAAATGTTTAACATTTCATTTGTATTTCTTGTCTTAATAAGTCTCATCAGCAAATCATAAGGCTTAATTAGGAAAGCACAATAACAATAGATACAAAATTCATTACTTTGTGTCATCTTCTGGAGTTTGATCTCGAAATTCTACTACAATTAACGTCCATTATATAATCTATTTAAACAATATATATTATTCGTCCATAAAAAGTTGGAATTTTTTAATTATTTGCTCTCGAAATTTCACAGCTATAGACAACTCACCGATAGAAAAAAAACTTAAAATTTCTTCTTGTGACTGAGAGCTCTATTTTGAAGACCTGCTGATTCCGAAATGACTCATTTCCTTTTTAAAAATAATTAAACAGTTCACTTCAGTGAGGAACAAAATCAGCAAATCCTTTTTCGCGTAACATTTCTTTCGTAATTCGCCTTCTGTTCACAAAATAGATCGTTTTAGTATTTTATGACAACAGAGAAAAAACTGCGAAATGAACTCACAGAGACAGAAAGCGTCATGTCGCTCTGAAAAGAGCTCCGAAGATACGCGCGAGAGGAAAAGAGAAGACAAGAAGAAGATTCACTGAGATTCTTTTTTACTTTGTTTCAAGGCAACAGAATTTGCCCAACGTATACAAATTGTAGAAGTCGAATCCTGAGATGATAAGAAGCAGGAAACAGGCTAATGAACTTATAGCCGCAAGTGTATGGGTTTCTCCCTAGACCAATGGTGTCATGGCGAATTTAGCAGCGCCAGAACGCTTAATTCTCATACTTCCCAAGAAAAAAGGGTCCTGTGCCCCTCTCCCTCCGGAACATTTTTAAAATTGATGAACTAATTTGTACATTTTAAGGCCTCATGGAGTCGATTTTCGGCATTTGTGCTCTAAAATTATATAAATTTATATTGGAGTCTTTATTTACTAAACTTATCATTTTATGGAATTGTGAATATTCACCAAGAGTTACATTCAATATAACATCAAGCGAAATAAACACAACCTCACTCCTTTGAAGCGTGTTTCTCAAATTGAAATGTGTTTCTCAAATTCATTTTCTTTTAACGTCTGAAAATTGACTACAAACCAAAATCAACTGCCATCACTTTCGTCATTTAAAAGTTGGTCTTGTTTTGTAAATAAGTGTTTGCTCCATGAGACGCAACGTACTGCACCGTCACTTATTATAATAGCAATTCAACATCACTCAAATGGCCATTGGGGAATATTCTTCAAGTTTCAATCGCAATAAATGCGTGTTTATGGCTGATGCCGTTCGCACTCACCTTTTCAGCAGCCGAATCTTATCCTCCTGAGCTGCGATGTAGCTNTTCAGCAGCCGAATCTTTTCCTCCTGAGCCGCGATGTAGCCCTCCAGCTCATTCATGAGCACCGCCTCCGTCTCCAGCAGCTCCTCCAGCTCAACCAGCGCCGTGTAGAGCTCCCCGTGAGCTGTGGACGCAGCCAGCGCCAGCAACAAGACAGCGCTCGCCAACATCCTGATGCTCACGCACTCGTCTCAAACACTAGGACACGGACAATAGTTATAATATTTAAAAAAATAAAATTATTGTCAAGAAAGCAGTCACAAACTGCGCATGACCACGTGAGCGACACTCCGGAACTAATTTACTCTCCGGAAGGAAGCAATTTTAGCTTTGCACTCCTTAGATATAATATGCGCGGTATAATATTAAAATCATTCCAAAATAAAACACAAAAAATGTTGTTTCAGAAGTACTTTGTATTATTTCTAAACTATAGATTATTCTGAGAGTATATTGTTTACAAAGTTACATTCAATTCCACATTTATTATGATTTCAACAGTTGCCGCCCCTTTTGGCAAAAGCATATAGGGGATAAATTTTTCTATTTAGATTTAGATTTTTCAGCCGAATATTTCGTTCCACCATATTTTATGGACTTTTTCGAATATAATTATGAACAAATATATATTTAAAATGTAATACATTTATTTATACGTCTATTGTTAAACTTCTGATAATTTTTTATAGTATTTTTATTTATTTTATACTTTTACACATTGTAAATGGATAAGCATTATTGAAATCATGTCACTTTACATAACATATATATTTACTAAAAAAAACCATTGCATCATGTAAAAGTAGTTGGAGTTTATTATTTTGTGAAATTTTTGTATATTATTAAATTTAACAATCTAAGAATAATATTAATTTGAACTTAAGTCAGGACCAATATGTTTCGATGTTTTTTTAAAAAACTTTATAACTAAAGGAGCACAATTAAGGAAATAAATAATTAATAGGATAGACTCATGTATTACATTCACATAACCACGGAACATTAAGAATATTTTGGAATAGACTCCCTGACAGCCAAGTGATGTAACTGTAGAGAAGTGTAGAGTTACCCTGGATTTTACTCACATTTAGGTCAACAATATATATCTGCACAAGGTTGCGCGCAAGTCTTCCAACATATGCAGAACTACCGCTGCGGGTTGTGTGCTATTCGGGACAGCGGGTATTACATCAGTTATTGACAAGATCCACACGGAAACGATATCGAATATTTACAATATAAAAACATGTTTGTCTAACTTGTGCTTTTTTTGCTTTTATCTTTACGTTTCATGCTCAATAGTTCTGTCGTTATCTTTAAAGTATTCGTCCATGAAAAGGTGTAATTTATCTATCTTGAAACGCTATAAATGATACTGGACGGTTACATTTCGTAGATGTTTACGAGTTACGTATCCAAATATTAAATGGTCATGAAGGAGACATTCAGAGAAATTTCAATGTCTTTCTCTCACAAACTCGCAATATATCTATAAAATACAGATTTGTTCCATTGAATCAATTATCTGATAATGGAAACATACCCAATGTATCATTTAGATAGTTTGACGCGCGCAGAACATTAAACTATAACTACTTTACAGGGAAATATCATAAAATGAAATAATCGGTTTTTACAGCATGAGTGATACGTCTGTCAAGGCGTAACTTTAATAAACTGCGCGTCTTGTTCATACAAAAGAATATTCCAGAATTGCCAGACGTCTTGAAGAATGGTTTTGAAGACGACGAATGGAGATTCGCAGTTTATGGTTCATGATAAGATGCGAAAGCAGGACGTTCAGAGGATGGATTCTGAATGCAACTATGATATCTCTGCGGATTGCTGAAGGAATTAGTCAGCTGTTTTTCGCTCATCACTTTNGAGTCATCACAGGATCACAGGGATCCACTTTAATATACTAATATATCATTAATTAAATAACTAACTAATTCACATATTGCCTGCTCCTGTGATTTCGCCACTCAGCCATCCATCTGTAGGAACACATTCCTACATATACATTATACATACCTAACACGTATTGATGAATCTCCCCCATGTAACACACAAAAAGTTACATGAAGCCGAAAACTACGACGATGCGCCATGTTGTTTATACTGGTCTCTATGACGATCGTCAAACATTCAAGACAGCATCAGCATACGACGCCAAACAATCCTAACATGTAAATAGCGGAAGACTCCTTGATACACACGCGTGCCGCGCGCAACGAAGACGCCCCTCGTTTATCTCTAAATAGACGAGCTTCGCTCTAGTATTACGTCGTCACGCTCGTCGCCTGTCTTTGTTTAGCTTATAGCTAAAGGCAACGAAGAAATCATTCTGCTGAGAAATCTCGAGGAGTTCACATCGCGAATCCGATAACTTCTCACGAGAAGCTCAACCCATCAGAAATAATTTCTATCTTCGAAACCTGTGACTGAAATATTCTCCGACGACTTCAGAAATTCTTCTAAGTTGAAACTGATGACAGAACGATTTCATACATCAAGTGCCGAAGAAATTCTATCTTCGAAATTTGTGATTGAAAATATTTCAAGCAACGTCACGCAGCGTCATCTCGCGGCCAGCCTTTTGACCCGCTCAGAGAAACGAAGGTAACTTCAACCGCAGGCGCCACCACGCTGCCAAACCTCTGAGATTTTATTTTGGAGAGGAAGAGATTTTATTGTAAAGCAATAAAAAATCTTCCCCGACACATCCATTTCAATTACGTGTTACCTCGCTTCTCAGAGACGTTGGAATATCGTCGCGTTAATTTGCGACACCATGTCAATGCTCTGGCAGCAAAAGACAACAATGAGGAACCGAAATAATACGAGTCCAAACAATGTCGCCGCAATTGAATGAAATAACTTTTAGCGAGAAAAGCGCCGCATGGAGGACGATAAGCTAATTTAGCTTGCGAGCGCAAAACAAGCAAACAATCCCATCACTTCCCGTCAAAAAGTTCAAAGATGATTAAAAACCGGTTAGTTACGATACAGTAGAGCGACATAGCAGTATGTATACAGCGTGATCTCGAATTCATGGTCCAAACTTTAAGGCTTGGTATAGGACACTGCAACAATTATCTATTGTATAGGAATGTATAGGCGCAAGTGACGCGGTAATGTTCACACTCAAGAAATAAAAGATGATAGGAAAGACAAAGTGTTTGCTTACAATAACTATTTAATATTGCAAAGTCCACCAACAGTGAAGTTTTCACAGCGATTGGCGCATTGGCGCAGTGCAGCAGCTACTAAGAGTATATTCGAGCAACGATATCCTTTTGTATTTCCTTGTGTTTGCTCCTCACTGCGACACTTTTGCCCATACATTCCTTCATATACAACAAATGATTTTTAGAGTGTTCTCCTATACCATGAATTCGAGACCACTCTATATACGTTATTATTGCAATATAATTATTTATGGGATCTAATCAGAAACATTGTTATGAATCAGGATAACAAATTGTGCTACTCATCATCAACGATCCAGATGATAATCTTTATTTATCTCGCGTTCATGAGCGTCTTCCGGGCCACTTTCTATTAAAGTGCTCACGTAGGTTCAATCTATAAATTTTGTTCCGATTGTAAGTCTATTGTAGAACAGAACCCTTTTTAATGTTACTTATTGAGAAAGTCTTTTATAGCGTTTTCCATCTTCTCCTCGGAGTGTCCAGTCCACTATCCCCACCGCTGAAGTACGTCAAATTGCTCCTTTGCATCGCGACTTCCTCCCACTCCGTCGGGAGAAATGGAACGACTTTGCTGCACGCAGGATGCTTGATTCGGGCACGGGCATAGCCATAGCAATAATTAGCCGCATAAGTTAACGAAAGTATAATTATTGAATATCAACAAGCAGCCTATTCGTATTCGTGAGTATATATATATAATGTAATGTAGCCTATTCACCAATATACAATCGGACAAACAAAACGAAATGAAATCTATCATCCCAATAGCTCCTCGATAGACAGGTAAAAAGGTACAACCCTCTATCCCCGGTGCACCAGTGCAAACGTCTCTGTCAAATGGAAAATATGATTAGATACCTAACCCCGCCGACCCTTTTGCCCAAAGGGTGGTAGTGAAGGTCGAGGCACAATATTTATTTCTGGGTGAATGCATTACTTCTTTGCCCGAGCTAGTCCATGTGTTTGAAATAAACCCGAGAGTTCGGCTTCGTAATAATAAATGATGCAGAAGAAATCAATCAATCCTCGCCCTGAGTGAGTCAGCTGCATAGCTAATACACGCGCTGTCTGTGCCACGCGAGAGAGACTCTTGTTGCATCTTCTTTCCTTCTTCCTCGCTTCACCATCCCCCTCTCCTTAGTTCGTTGACCGCCAATGACGCAAGAGGTCTCCCCCCTCCCCTGCGCTGCGACCCAAGGCCTCCTCGATCGCTTGCAGTGCGCTACACAGTGGGCTTTGAGCGAATTCGGATAAGTGATCAAAAAACGACTATTTTGAAGGAAAAAAAATAGACACTCTCATTTAGTTACCATATTTTAAGTCCAACTAGAATTGTTGGCAAGCTTCTATATTATTTGGTTTGTGTACATTAAAATATTGATTAATTTAAATTTGCTCTGATAATAATATGTGAGTAGCTTATCCTAGTTAAAGAAGAAGGAAAATATTTATCTGTGTGGTGAATAAGAACTTGTTACAAAGCAACAATGTGTTTGTAACTTAAAGGAGGTGACCTACTAAAAGTCTTCTTTGCGTCTCAGTGCCTCATTACATAGAGGTACGTTGCTGCTGCTGATAACGCTACCTTCTTCAAAACACTCAGCCCTTTGCAGGTAATTTTACTTTCCGAACTATGAAAAAAGAAGTGTTAATCTTCTGTGAAATTTTCGACTGGCTAATTTTTGAACGCTTTTTTTAAACTCGCCAAATTTTGCAAAACTTAATAGATATTTATACAATTCTGGGTGCATATAGTGAAGATTCATTCAATAACCATTAAGAACTTTGAAGAATTATCCAATTAATTAACTAATTGTATTTAACACGTGTTGACTGAAGGCAAGTCGAAGCCAACTATTCACGAAACTTGGAAATATTCACCAAAGTGAATCTTATTAATGAATCATTCATTCAGTTGATGTTTTAAAAATATTGAATGAGGACAGTTGTTTTGTGATAATAAATTTAGACCGTCGTTTCACTCTGTCTTTGACAAGGGTCACGTGGTGCGGCTGACATTTCCATTATAATAGAATTTTCCACAGTTTTTGTTGATTTATTGATATACATTTCCCTTAGGTACGAAAATGTTAAGGTGATTACGTTCCTACTTATATTAGCTATGTTTCATAAACTGTATTTGAAACATTTTTTGGGGGGTACTTAAGGCTAGTACCTAAGTTTCATTTTTATATTTTTCAATACCACAGTACAATTAATTAAAAGTTAGGCAACCTGTTCTCATTATCCTACACGAAAGTCATGGGGGTGCGTGTAGTGAGTGTTATGAATAGAAACGTGGTTTAGTGCTAATTGTCTTAACTGAATTAATTAGAAATTCGTACAAAAGTAAGATAAGAATTTGAATTCGATTTTCAAATTGGGGTCTCCTAAGGGGGTAAGGCATAATGACAGTTTCTCTAATTAATTAATTCATATTTTTACTAATTATTCTGCATTTTCGATTTTTGATTTCGGGAAACGAAAAGAAAGGCTACTCGTGTTAATTCTCTATGTATTTACCCAAGTGTAAGGTTTGAGTTGAGTAATAATTCAGAGCTATAATCTTTATTTCGCTTATTGGGAATCTCACCACTTCAATTTCTAATCGATTCTCGTATTATCCGCTCCACCAGTGGCGACGGGATGTTAGCTCCAGTTGTTCGCTCACTCACTCCGGATTCGATTCCCGAAAGAGCAAAAAGAAGCAAAAAAATTATATCAATTATCACATTAATGTCCCATACGTTCATCTTGAACTGTGACTACTAGAAAGCGAACCCTCCTTCCACTCCTAGTACCACCAAGTCTTACTATTACTAACTACTGCTACTGGCACCTCCACGTGGGCCAAGTTGTCGGTAAACTCAGCTTACCGGTCCACGGACTAATACCTGCTGCTAGTACTACAATAAAAATTTCAACTATGTCAACAAAATAACCGAATATAAGGAAACGCTTTTGTACATCGTACAAGAGGACTGAGCTGTAACCATTGAAAAGGAGCATTTGGCCCACTGTGTATTGACTATTCCAGAGTCTCTCTAAAAAAAGGCACTAGCCATCGCAAGCAGAATCACATGCGTCCTCACAGAGCAGGACAATCAACACCATCACGAAGCTTTCAAAGGTCTTTATCTTCTTCATGGGCTACTCATACACTGAAATATAGTACACAAACAGCGATCAGTGCTTTGGGTTGTCCCTCATATCATGAGAGAGATTAAGACNTCCGTAGGTCACTCTAGTTGCAGTGGAGATGTCGACCTTCGATAGGATCTTCGAATATCCAACGATCATAGCCTTGGTCTTGGCCATATTCATTTTCATGCCATGCCTAGTGCACCAATTGGCCACACTCGCCAGATCCTCACTCAGCGCATGAACAGTCTCCTCCAAGTCATCGACTTCGCAGGAACGACAGAACTGCAGATCATCTGCGTAGGCCACATGCTGAGTACCCTCCACGTTTACTCCTGGCAGCGTGGTGATATAGATGATGAGGAGAGAGCCGACAGAACTGATCCCTGCGGAGTCCCAACAGGGACATCTCTCCACGACGACAGCGATCCATCCGAGCCTTTCACGGACTGCTGACGCTGTGACAGATACGAGTCAAACCAGGCTAGCAGGTTCCCTTCTACATCAATGGATCAAAATACCGCCACCAGGATGTCTCTTCTGATCAAATCAAACGCGGCAGAGAAATCCACCATTACCATGATTGTTACTTTCCGTTTGTCCATTGCTGCTCTGACGTTGTCAAGAACCCTGATCAAAGCAGTCTCGGTCCCAAAACCCGCACGGTAGGCAGACTGCTTTGGGTCTAGAACCCCGCGGCGGTCCATATAGCCACTGAGCTCCCCATACACAATCTTGTCGAGCACAGAGCCCCATTGCACAGAGCAGAGATATTGTTCGGAAATCGCTCACACTCTCAGGTCGCTTCTTCTTTGGTAGAGGTTTAACGATCGCTTTCTTCCGTATCTCGGGATAAACCCCTGTAGACAGGGAGTAATTGTAAATATGAGTCAAGGCGGGGAGAAATGCATCTGTGAGTATCTGCAAAATTTCGATTGGGATCCCATCTGCACCAATCGACGTCGATTTCACCGCAAATAGTACCTTCTTAACTGTTTCCTCATCTAGCACTGCAATGACGAAGAGCTCACCGATCAAGGGCAAACTGGTGTAATGGTTGATCACCTCCGGCGACGTGGGGCCCTTCGGCACTCTGCAAAAGTGCTGACTCAGCGCATCAAGAAGTACCGCTACCTCCACCTCCGTGTTCCGTCCGCTAATCCCCAATTTTTGAATTATTTTCCAGAAATCTTTTGGTTGTTTGCGAGTCTTAAAAAGCTCATTCTAATGTTTGACTTCGGCATTTCGCAGCATTTGTTGCGTTTTATTTCTCAATTTTTTATAATTATTGTGGGTTTCTCTATTTTTTGTTTTAAGAAATCGCTTGTACAGCGCGTCTCTCGTTTGCATCATGTCCTTGAGTTGCTGATTTATCCAGGGACATGATGCAGGTTGGTGTTTAGCTTTAATTCGAATCCATGGGCAATGCTTATCACACAACGATAGAATTGCCCCATTGAAAGAAGCCAACTTTCTATCAATATTAGGTTCATTGTATATTTCATCCCAATTTGTCAAATTAGTCTCGGCCAGAAGTTCCTGCCTATCCAGCCGTTTCTTGTCCCTGACGTCCATATATTTTCTACCACCCTTGCGCAAACGTAAATTAAGGGAACAGTGGATCAGGTCATGCCTGGATACATCGCAAGCAGGGACCTGCCCATATTTTGCTACCAAATTCATATCGTTGAGTATTATAAGACCGAGTAGAGTTCTAAACGATGAGTCGGTTGCAGCGGAAGACAATGCAAGATCGTCGTCAGTTGACGGCTGTAAGGCGAGTCGGTGAGCAGGTTAGAGTTCAAGTCACCAAGTATAATCAAGTTCTGATACGTCGTCAGTAATTTTGCGGCTTCATCAAATACCTCGCGTATTTTTCCAGTCTTGGGGGGACGATATATCACTCCCACCACCAGCTTTTGGGTCCCAACATATAACTCTATACAAATGAATTCAGGGCTTGTTCGAATATGCCGATTCTGATTTACATAGAATTTTGTATTTCAGCTTCGAGTGGACGAGAAGTGACACCCCGCCACGACCATGCCCCACACGATCATTACGCACCCAGCTGTAGTCGTGCACCCGGTCTGACTCCGAGGAAACATTCGGCTTCCAAAAACGTTTCACTTATGGCGATCACGTCGAACAGGCTTCCATTAATAATACTCCTTATTTCGTCAATGTGAGCCACAACCTATTCCGCATTGACATGAGCGAAATTGGCGTGTTTACGCAGTTTCCCGGTGTGAGCAAAAATTGCATATTTTACGGCAGACATCATGAATGATTAAGAGAGTCAACAACTTTAATGATACAATTTTGGCTTGGGTTGCTTGCTTGAAATCGAAAATAGAGAAATTGAAGTCGTCATAGCGCTAATGAAGAGTAGTAATGCGGTCAAGAAATTTGTTGATAAAAATAATAATAGTAACTTCTGAGATAAAATCATAGGAGAATAGCCAATGTAGTGCCAGATCACAAAATGAACGATCAGTGGGGGGAGGGAGACCCCCGCGAAGGGCTCCCGTTTTTTGAAATCTTTCTAAAGTCACATCGGCCGCCCTCCCTCCTCTTTTCTCATAAAAATGTCTGCATTTGCGACACAAACAAGTCACAGTACTGCGACACACTGATAGTCACAGTACGCGCAAGAAATGAGCGTCTCACAGCCTCTGACGCTACAGTTGGAGAAACCGACGACGTCTCGCAACAGCCCCATCACAAAAGTCGCAATGGCCGACCCTTACCTCTACTACAAATATGAGGGGTGCTAAGGATTAGGACACACACACTTACATATAAATCAACAGAGAGATGGGGGCGACATCACAGAGTACCTTCTGTCTCATGTTATGACTGACAACTCACAGCACAGACCCCTTGGTCTATTTATATGTAAGCCTAGGTAAGGAATCCCCACCAACCACCTGCAGCAGTGAAGGAACAAACAGCACGATATAGTCACTCCATTTCGACACACGCGTTCACAAGTCACGTGGCACCACGAAGTCATTTAACTCCATTTGATATAGAATCCCAGAAAATATTGTTCCTCGATATGTGAAGGTTTAATCAAATGCCAATTCTTTAGCTGATCGCAACTGCATCTGCATAAGCAAAAACAAACATTTGTGTTTTTCAAATACTTTTGAGTAGCTGAAACCATTCATGATCTGTACACAAAAACAATACACCACTCTCCGCCTTGAAAATTAAATGAAGTTCTTCTTAAGCAGAGTCCAGGTCTTCGAGAATGTTCTGCTCTCTCGACGAGTTCCCAGGAAAGAAAGAAAGAAAAAAAAAACAACAACAAACAAACATCAAAACACTCGTCCGCAAATCCTCAAACTGTTCTTTCGGGGATTCATGTTTTTTCTCTTTTTATTTCTCAATCCTGAACTGAGTGTGCTTATACGCAATTTTTTAAATTAATTTTTGTAGACAATAATAGGCGTTTGGTGACACAAATACTTTGTACGCAGTGATTTTTATTTTATCCAGAATCTTTAGAAAAAATGTTATTTGGTTTTTATAGTATTAATGTTTCGTTCATTGTCTGTATATCACATACTGTACTTCTGACTCAATAAGTCACACTTGAGGGGATTCATGGATCTATGCTCGAGAAGCACCAACATTGCCAGAAAGACATGATAAGATCTGACAGAAATTGACAAAATTAAGGAAGTAAATATTATACTTAAAAAAAACCCTTACAACCTGTGTATGACAATAAAGTAATTTACTCTCTGGAAACAAGCAAGGGACCATCTCTTCAATTCTGATCCTTAAGGGCCCGAAGGCAATGACAAATTAATAGGCCTGTACCATTCAGATTTGCTTTGACTGAAGGACATACTGAAACAAATTTCAAATTTATTGATATTCTCCAGGAATTCCCTGGAGTGATGTAATAATAAGGAATTAGATTCAGTCTTTCACTTGTCTTTGTGAATATTTACGTTTTAGTTGAGAGTGTGCTGTCAAGGGACTCAAACGCACAGGGCTTCATATTTGGGAAAGAATATGTATTCTGCTTGTTGAATTTTGAAGTTTCAATGGGGATGAATTTCATTGCGATATACATCTGACATGTTGCCTATAGCGAACGACGGGGGTCAGGTTGCATAAAAGCGTATTCCTGACACAAAGGTGAATAATAGGAAAGATGTATGCATTCTCTTTCCTAATAGTTAAACACTCTAAATTATAAAAAATTTAATGGATACTCTTGATACATTTTTGGTTTTCCCAATAAAAAGGATATCTAAGTTTCTAAGTTTTCTTACTCTATTTATAATTGTCCAGATCTGCGAGACTCTGCTTCTCCCTTCATGAATTGTCTGATATACTGGAGGTTTTATCAAAATCAATTAAAGCATTTTTTATTTATTTCAACTTAACTGTATCAACTACTTCGTCCCTTG
>NNCF01127482.1:514560-528418 GCA_002313205.1 Laupala kohalensis | reverse complement strand
AAGTCCAACTAGAATTGTTGGCAAGCTTCTATATTATTTGGTTTGTGTACATTAAAATTTTGATTAATTTAAATTTGCTCTGATAAAAATATGTGAGTAGCTTATCCTAGTTAAAGTAGAAGGAAAATATTTGTCTGTGTGGTTCATAAGAACTTGTTACAAAGCAACAATGTGTTTGTAACTTAAAGGAGGCGACCTCCTACTAAACGTCTTCTTTGCGTCTCAGTGCCTCATTACATAGAGGTACGTTGCTGCTGCTGATAACGATACCTTCTTCAAAACACTCAGCCCTTTGCAGGTAATTTTACTTTCCGAACTATAAAAAAAGAAGTGTTAATCTTCTGTGAACTTTTCGACTGGCTAATTTTTGAACGCTTTTTTTAAACTCGCCAAATTTTGCAAATCGTAATAGATTTTTATACAATTCTGGGTGCATATAGTGAAGATTCATTGAATAACCATTAAGAACTTTGAAGAATTATCCAATTAATTAGCTAATTGTATTTAACTCGTGTTGACTGAAGGCAAGTCGAAGCCAACTATTCACGAAACTTGGATATATTCACCAAAGTAGTTCTTATTAATAAATCATTCATTCTGTTGATGTTTTAAAAATATTGAATGAGGACAGTTGTTTTCTGATAATAAATTTAGACCGTCGTTTCACTCTGTCTTTGACAAGAGTCACGTGGTGCGGCTGACACTTCCATTATAATAGTATTTTCCACAGTTTTTGTTGATTTATTGATATAAATTTCCCTTAGGTACGCAAATGTTAACGTCATTACTTTCCTACTTATAATATCTATGTTTCATAAACTGTATTTGAAACACTTCTTGGGGGGTACTTAAGGCTAGTCGCACTGACGGATATAGTACCTAAATTTCATTTTTATATTTTTTCAATACCACAGTACAATTAATTAAAAGTTAGGCAACCTGTTCTCATTATCCTACACGAAAGTCATGCGGGTTGCGTGTAGTGAGTGTTATGAATAGAAACGTGGTTTAGTGCTAATTGTCTTAAATGAATTAATTAGAAATTCGTACAAAAGTAAGATAAGAATTTGAATTCGATTTTCAAATTGGGGTCTCCTAAGGGGGTAAGGCATAATGACAGTTCCTCTAATTAATTAATTCATATTTTTACTAATTATTCTGCATTATCGATTTTTGATTTCGGGAGACGAAAAGAAAGGCCATTCGTGTTAATTCTCTATGTATTTACCCAAGTGTAAGGTTTGAGTTGAGTAATAATTCAGAGCTATAATCTTTATTTCGCTTATTGGGAATCTCACCACTTCAATTTCTAATCGATTCTCGTATTATCCGCTCCACCAGTGGCGACGGGGTGTTAGCTCCAGTTGTTCGCTTACTCACTCCGGGNATTTCTAATCGATTCTCGTATTATCCGCTCCACCAGTGGCGACGGGATGTTAGCTCCAGTTGTTCGCTCACTCACTCCGGATTCGATTCCCGAAAGAGCAAAAAGAAGCAAAAAAATTATATCAATTATCACATTAATGTCCCATACGTTCATCTTGAACTGTGACTACTAGAAAGCGAACCCTCCTTCCACTCCTAGTACCACCAAGTCTTACTATTACTAACTACTGCTACTGGCACCTCCACATGGGCCAAGATGTCAGTAAACTCAGCTTACCAGTCCACGGACTAATACCTGCTGCTAGTACTACAATAAAAACTTCAACTATGTCAACAAAATAACCGAATAGAAGGAAACGCTTTTGTACATCGTACAAGAGGACTGAGCTGTAACCATTGAAAAGGAGCATTTGGCCCACTGTGTATTGACTATTCCAGAGTCTCTCTAAAAAAAGGCACTAGCCATCGCAAGCAGAATCACATGCGTCCTCACAGAGCAGGACAATCAACACCATCACGAAGCTTTCAAAGGTCTTTATCTTCTTCATGGGCTACTCATACACTGAAATATAGTACACAAACAGCGATCAGTGCTTTGGGTTGTCCCTCATATCTTGAGAGAGATTAAGATATTGTTTGGTATCACTTTCTCTCTCTAGTTGCGGAGGAGATGTCGACCTTCGATAGGATCTTCGAATATCCAACGATCATAGCCTTGTTCTTGGCCATATACATTTTCATGCCATGCCTAGTGCACCAATTGGCCACACTCGCCAGATCCTCACTCAGCGCATGAACAGTCTCCTCCAAGTCATCGAGTTCGCAGGAACGACAGAACTGCAGATCATCTGCGTAGGCCACATGCTGAGTACCCTCCGCGTTTACTCCTGGCAGCGTGGTGATATAGATGATGAGGAGAGAGCCGACAGAACTGATCCCTGCGGAGTCCCAACAGGGACATCTCTCCACGACGACAGCGATCCATCCGAGCCTTTCACGGACTGCTGACGCTGAGACAGATACGAGTCAAACCAGGCTAGCAGGTTCCCTTCTACATCAATGGATCAAAATGCCGCCACCAGGATGTCTCTTCTGATCAAATCAAACGCGGCAGAGAAATCCACCATTACCATGATTGTTACTTTCCGTTTGTCCATTGCTGCTCTGACGTTGTCAAGAACCCTGATCAAAGCAGTCTCGGTCCCAAAACCCGCACGGTAGGCAGACTGCTTTGGGTCTAGAACCCCGCGGCGGTCCATATAGCCACTGAGCTCCCCATACACAATCTTGTCGAGCACAGAGCCCCATTGCACAGAGCAGAGATATTGTTCGGAAAACGCTCACACTCTCAGGTCGCTTCTTCTTTGGTATAGGCTTAACGATCGCTTTCTTCCATATCACGGGATAAACGCTTGTAGACAGGGAGTGATTGTAAACATGAGTCAAGACGTGGAGAATAGCATCTGTGAGTATCTGCAAAATTTCGATTGGGATCCCATCTGCACCAATCGACGTCGATTTCACCGCAAATAGTACCTTCTTAACTGTTTCCTCATCTAGCACTGCAATGACGAAGAGCTCACCGATCAAGGGCAAACTGGTGTAATGGTTGATCACCTCCGGCGACGTGGGGCCCTTCGGCACTCTGCAAAAGTGCTGACTCAGCGCATCAAGAAGTACCGCTACCTCCACCTCCGTGTTCCGTCCGCTAATCCTTAATTTTTGAATTATTTTCCAGAAATCTTTTGGTTGTTTGCGAGTCTTAAAAAGCTCATTCTAATGTTTGACTTCGGCATTTCGCAGCATTTGTTGCGTTTTATTTCTCAATTTTTTATAATTATTGTGGGTTTCAATATTTTTTGTTTTAAGAAATCGTCTCTCGTTTGCTATCATGTCCGTGAGTTGCTGATTTATCCAGGGACATGATGCAGGTTGGTGTTTAGCTTTAATTCGAATCCATGGGCAATGCTTATCACACAACGATAGAATTGCCCCATTGAAAG
Organism: Laupala kohalensis; assembly: GCA_002313205.1. Lineage (NCBI taxonomy): Eukaryota > Metazoa > Arthropoda > Insecta > Orthoptera > Trigonidiidae > Laupala > Laupala kohalensis. The sequence goes on along the minus strand of NNCF01127482.1, from coordinate 525,029 downwards.
AAGCCAACTTTCTATCAATATTAGGTTCATTGTATATTTCATCCCAATTTGTCAAATTACTTTCGGCCAGAAGTGCCTGCCTATCCAGCCGTTTCTTGTCCCTGACGTCCATATATTTTCTACCACCCTTGCGCAAACGTAAATTAAGGGAACAGTAGATCAGGTCATGCCTGGATACATCGCAAGCAGGGACCTGCCCATATTTTGCTACCAAATTCATATCGTTGAGTATTATAAGAACGAGTAGAGTTCTAAAAGATGAGTCGGTTGCAGCGGAAGACATGGCAAGTTTTGGGAGATCGNGACGGCTGTAAGGCGAGTCGGTGAGCAGGTTAGAGTTCAAGTCACCAAGTATAATCAAGTTCTGATACGTCGTCAGTAATTTTGCGGCTTCATCAAATACTTCGCGTATTTTTCCAGTCTTGGGGGGACGATATATCACTCCCACCACCAGCTTTTGGGTCCCAACATATAACTCTATACAAATGAATTCAGGGCTTGTTCGAATATGCCGATTCTGATTTACATAGAATTTTGTATTTCAGCTTCGAGTGGACGAGAAGTGACACCCCGCCACGACCATGCCCCACACGATCATTACGCACCCAGCTNATGCCCCACACTATCATTACGCACCCAGCTGTAGTCGTGCACCCGGTCTGACTCCGAGCAAACATTCGGCTTCCAAAAACGTTTCACTTATGGCGATCACGTCGAACAGGCTTCCATTAATAATACTCCTTATTTCGTAAATGTGAGCCACAACCTATTCCGCATTGACATGAGCGAAATTGGCGTGTTTACGCAGTTTCCCGGTGTGCGCAAAAATTGCATATTTTACGGCAGACATCTTGAATGATTAAGAGAGTCAACAACTTTAATGATACAATTTTGGCTTGGGTTGCTTGCTTGAAATGACCAGATCGAAAATAGAGAAATTGAAGTCGTCATAGCGCTAATGAAGTATGTGTGATAAGTATTGCGGTCAAGAAATTTGTTGATAAAAATAATAATAGTAACTTCGGAGATAAAATCATAGGAGAATAGGCAATTTAGTGCCAGATCACAAAATGAACGATCAGTGGGGGGAGGGAGGCCCCCGCGAAAGGCTCCCGTTTTTTGAAATCTTTCTAAAGTCACAGAGTGACCGAATCGCAATCGGTCGCCCTCCCTCCTCTTTTCTCATAAAAATGTTTCCATTTGCGACCCAAACAAATGTAAATCCACACTCCCTCTTCTTAATTTTTGCCGCGTTGAGGAGTTTTCTTTTGGCGAGGCACAGGCTGTGATTTATAAAAATCTTCTGAACATCCCCTTCTAAGAAGTCGAGATAACGGGTGGCAAGAATCCGCTGCTGTCGCGAAGCCGTCATATATCTGTCCTTGTCTAGCTTTCTAACGAAAGACAGAAAGATCGACCCCGGGGCCGCCCCAGATGGAGGTGGACGCCTTCGGAAGCAATTGTGTATCAACTGTTCAGAGCAGTCGATCTTGAGGGCAGCAGCGACTCTCGACTCCAACTCTATGACGTTTTCTCCAGCCTTAGCTGTTATCCCGCTTATCTCTACGCAGTTCGTCAGTGACACCTGCTCGGAATCTCCGATAAGGCTTTCAAGCTCCAACACGCGCTCTTCCAACGCCGAACATCGTCCAGAGACCTCGCCAAATCACTCCGAGAGTGTTGACAACTGGGCATCGAAGGCAACTATTCGCCAATCGCATCTGAGCATCGATTCAGGTGGTCTTTAAGATCGTTTATTTCCAACCTGATCTCGGATAGCTGCTTTTCAAAGACAGCATTTGCCGCCTTGGCCTCCGACCTCATGTCGTTCATGATCTTGTATAGGTCTTCCAGACCCACTTCGTTCTTGGCGACCTGAGACGTTCCGGAGGAGTCCCAACCTTCGGCGCTGTCACCACTACCAGACGCTTTGTTCTCTCAGAAACCAAAAGTCCTCCTTCTTCAAATTAACGCAGTCAATGCGCCAGGTAACTCGGCAAATCGCACACTTCACACGAAATTGAATTTTGAAGTTTCAATGGAGATGAATTTCATTGCGATATACATCTGACATGTTGCCTATGGCTAACGATGGAGGTCAGGTTGCATAAAAGCGTGCTCCTGACACAGTGGTGAATAATAGGTAAGATGTATGCATTCTCTTTCCTAATAGTTAAACAAACTCAATTATAAAATTTTTTAATGGATATCCTTGATACAATTTTGGTTTTCCCAATAAAAAGGATAACTAAGTTTCTAAGTTTTTTTAATCTATTTATAATTGTCCAGATCTGCGAGAAACTGCTTCTCCCTTCATGTATTGTCTGATATACTGGAGGTTTTATTAAAACCAATTAAAGCATTTTTTATTTCTTTCAACTGAACTGTATCAACTACTTCGTCCCTAGCATCACAACTCTTACAGCAGAAAGTTTCAAATTTCTTGGCCGAATTCCACTCATTGCACTTCAGTCAAAACGAAAGGATCTTAAATCATATATTTCTAAATTTTCTCAATGTATTTTGCTGTCATTTTCGAGAACATGAGTGGTTTTGCTGACCTTTAATTCAAATAAGCTGTTACTGAAGAAGAATGTATTACTGAAGAAGGAATTCTCAGCTCAAAACATTGAGGTATAAATGTTGTATGGACAACTTGCAAATTGAGATAACTTTCAGTCAGGTGAAAATGACGACGAGCTGGGAATCGAACCTGGGACTCCTGCTTTCATCCTAGGGATGTTAACCACTATACCACCCATTCACCTGTGGACACAAAACTGTTAGCCCACCTGTTCATTGTGGAAGGTGAACGGGTGGTGTTGCCGTTAACATCCCTACGATCAAAGCAAGAGTCCCAGGTTCCATTGTCAGCTCGTCGCAATTTTCACCTGACGGAAAGTCACCACATATCTGCTCCGTGTGTAGAGTACATGGAAGAAATAAATGCAGCTTGGATTTTGGAAAGAAAGTAATATGACAGTAATGATGTTTACAATATATTTATACTTCATTCACATTTAAAGCTATTTCTATAAGACATATCAATTTAAAATAAGAAGATATGACCNAATTGACTACAAACCAAAATCAACTGCCATCACTTTCGTCATTTAAAAGTTGGTCTTGTTTTGTAAATAAGTGTTTGCTCCAAGAGACGCAACGTACTGCACCGTCACTTATTATAATAGCAATTCAACATCACTTAAATGGCCATTGGGGAATATTCTTCAAGTTTCAATCGCAATAAATGCGTGTCCCTCTGTTTATGGCTGATGCCGTTCGCACTCACCTTTTCAGCAGCCGAATCTTTTCCTCCTGAGCCGCGATGTAGCCCTCCAGCTCATTCATGAGCACCGCCTCCGTCTCCAGCAGCTCCTCCAGCTCAACCAGCGCCGTGTAGAGCTCCCCTTGAGCTGTGGACGCAGCCAGCGCCAGCAACAAGACAGCGCTCGCCAACATCCTGCTGCTCACGCACTCGTCTCAAACACTAGGACACGGACAATAGTTATAATATTAACAAAAATAAATTTATTGTCAAGAAAGCAGTCACAAACTGCGCATGACCACGTGAAGGACACTCCGGAACTAATTTACTCTCCGGAAGGAAGCAAGCAAGGGAACATCCCATCAATTCCGATCAAGGGCGGATTGTAAAATTTTAGCTTTGCACTCCTTAGATATAATATGCGCGGTATAATATTAAAATCATTCCAAAATAAAACACAAAAAATGTTGTTTCAGAAGTACTTTGTATTATTTCTAAACTATAGATTATTCTGAGAGTATATTGTTTACAAAGTTACATTCAATTCCACATTTATTATGATTTCAACAGTTACCGCCCCTTTTGGCAAAAGCATATAGGGGATAAATTTTTCTATTTAGATTTAGATTTTTCAGCCGAATATTTCTTTCCACCATATTTTATGGACTTTTTCGAATATAATTATGAACAAATATATATTTAAAATGTAATACATTTATTTATACGTCTATTGTTAAACTTCTGATAATTTTTTATAGTATTTTTATTTATTTTATACTTTTACACATTGTAAATGGATATGCATTATTGAAAAATTGCCACTTTACATAACATATATATTTACTAAAAAAAACCATTGCATCATGTAAAAGTAGTTGGAGTTTATTATTTTGTGAAATTTTTGTATATTATTAAATTTAACAATCTAAGAATAATATTAATTTGAACTTAAGTCAGGACCAATATGTTTCGATGTTTTTTTAAAAAACTTTATAACTAAAGGAGCACAATTAAGGAAATAAATAATTAATAGGATAGACTCATGTATTACATTCACATAACCACGGAACATTAAGAATATTTTGGAATAGACTCCCTGACAGCCAAGTGATGTAACTGTAGAGATGTGTAGAGTTACCCTGGATTTTACTCACATTTAGGTCAACAATATATATCTGCACAAGGTTGCGCGCAAGTCTTCCAACATATGCAGAACTACCGCAGGGGGTTGTGTGCTATTCGGGACAGCGGGTATTGCATCAGTTATTGGCAATACGAAGGCTCCTTCTCGCTGATGAGCATTTTAACATTTGTAATACACTTTGACGAGATCCACACGGAAAGGATATCGAATATTTACAGTATTAAAATATGTTTGTCTAACTTGTGCTTGTTTTGCGTTTATATTTACGTTTCATGCTCAATAGTTCTGTCGTTATCTTTCAAGTATTCGTCCATGAAAAGGTGTCATTTATTTATCTTGAAACGCTATAAATAATGCGGGACGGTTACATTTCGTAGATGTTTACGAGTTACGTATCCAAATATTAAATGGTCATGAAGGAGATATTCAGAGAAATTTCAATGTCTTTCTCTCACAAACACGCAATATTTCTATAAATTACAAAATTGTTCCATTTAATCAAACATCTGATAATGGAAACATACCCAATGTATCATTTAGATAGTTTGACGCGCGCAGAACATTTAACTATAACTACTTTACAGGGAAAAAATCATAAAATGAAATAATCAGTTTTTACAGCATGAGAGATATGACTGTCATGACGTAATTTTAATAAACTGCGCGTCTTGTTCATACGAAAGAATATTCCAGAACTGCCAGACGTCTTGGACCGAATATGAAAACGTCGATTAGCTACTGACATTTGACTGACTTTCGGACGACTTGATTTCAAGGATAGACTCATGTATTAGTATAAGTAATGATAATAAGATAGAGACACACGATTCTTCGACAAACTCAATTATAACATTGTAAACAATCCACATCATTTTTATTCGACGGAAATACCCATACACTTTTTATCTACGAATTCGAAAACACTAAGTGATATTAAGTATGTAACCACTATTTTTAGTGCTCCTAATGTTTTTGGTACAAGACAGTTATTAATTAATATTTTAAAATAAAAATTACTCGAAAAATTAATTTTTCAATCGATCAGCATAGCTCACGTTCTTAGAATTGAGCACAAGCACAAAGAATACGAAACCCATGTCTTAAGGAACAAATGGACCAGGGATTGAAGGCTAGGCTTTCACACTAGGAGTTGAGACGCTTTCATAGCAGGAAAGAACTGAAAATTGTATCTAAGAGTGATTTTGGAATGGATAACAGAACGTATTTATTAAAGAATTTCTTTTCTGAGTATTAAATCCGCCGCTGTCCTTGGGCACTTGATCGGAATGGATGGGATCACGTCCCTTGCTTGATTCCGGAGAGTAACTGGGTTTATTATCCCCCACGTGGTCATACGATGCAGTTTGTGACTGCTTTGTTGACAATAAAGCTAGTTTCTTTCTTTCTTTATAAAAACAAAACCTGAAGATTTATTTTAATTGCTTAAAAGACAAATCAATAAAAGCAAGAGACATGTTTATTTACAACTTTCAGCAAAAAAGAGCCAACGCTAATACATAAAGAAGAATGTTATTATGTTTCTATCTGTTTGAATGTTTAATTTGTGGTATAAAAATAAAAGCCATCCATGAAATGAAAGCGAATGAAGAGATGTTTTCAATGTCACCCGTCGCTGGCAAACGAAACGATTGTATTTCATTTGCTCGACATTCCTCATAAAAATAGTTATAGAAGACTTTGAGGCGTGTGAACATTCTTCTAATAGAAACTGCTTGGAAATACAATAAGGTAGCACCAGAATAGAGAGAGAACTAAATAATAATAATAATAATAATAATAATAATCTTGCGGAGTTGCTAGTCTCCTACCAGACGCTTCCATAAGTGGTGGATGACGGAACGCTCGCTAGAAATAGAGAGTACCAGGGAAATAAAATACCTGAGGCGAAACTACCACCCGCACCTGGGGTTTGCTCCCCCTTGTGCAGTGACATTGGCACCTAAAACAATAAGTCAAGCCTCGGACGCACCTGCCATTGAGGCTGCAGCTGGTGTGAACAGGGGACAGCCTCCTTTCGGACCGGGATCAGATGGTGATCCCCCATCGTATGAACCGTCAGAAGCTCAGCGAAACGAGACACAATACATCCCAAAAGGCTGAAGCTGCTGAACGTGCTTCCCAGGACAATAATCCTGGGCCCACTTCAGCAGAATCACGTCGGAGAATCAAATGGAGCAACGACATGAATGAATTCATTGTCAGAAATTATTTCCGGGTTATAAAGGAAATTCATGACACAAGTGGTTACGCCGAAGCACTTAGAACTTGTTTCATCCAGAACTACCTTAACCTTACCCACATCACAACTCCAAACATTGTTGATAGGAAAAACTACATTCTCAATTAAATATGACAACGAAGACCCGTGCCACAAACTATAATATATCAGATCAAATACGAAGTTGACCTACAATACGCAGAAACCACATCTGAAACAAGCCAAGAAGAAGACTTAGAAGTCAGTGCTAACAAAGATATTATTGCAATCAGAGAAAGGTTAGAAGAAAATCTCATAAAATACAACCACAGTGAAAATAACACACTACCTGCAATCCCTAAACTGTTCAGAACCAAAATGTTCATCAAACTAACAACATTATTGAATGAAAATGTCCTACCAGACTATACAAACCAAATAGAAGAACTCAAAGACTTGCAACATGTGACATATATTGCACCATTAACTAGTAGCGAGATGTGTATAGGAAAATCCATAGTAAACAACAATAGGGAAAACATTCAAATCCCAAGAAAACCCAAGTGGATGATACGACTTGAAACTAAAATAGAAACCATTAGGCAAGATCTAGGCAGGATGAATCAATACTTAAGAGGTAACAGGGGAAAAAGATTAATGAAAAACATAGAGAAATGCAAAATTAGATATAAACATCACACTAATTATGATTCACTAAATCGAACTATGGAAGAGCATATCGACACCGCCAAACAAAGATTGAATGTATGTGCAAAACGGTTAAAAAAGTATAAAACCAGTTGGGCAAGGAAGAAGGAAAACACATTGTTTAATGAAAACGAAAAAGGATTTTACAAAAACTTACTGACTAAATGCACGATAGAACGAGCACCCACAACCACAGAAAATGTTGAACAATTCCGGTCAGATATATATTGTCAACAAGGACCACTCATAACCCAAATCCGTCATGGCTACGTGTAGTAGAAAAGGAGGCAGAAAGACTGACAGAGATGGAAAATCCAGTTTTATCAGCGAATGAGCTTGGAGAAATAATCTCTAAGACCCATAACTGGAAATATCCTGGACCGGATAGGAACCAAAACTACTGGATAATAAAGTTTACGACACTACACCCAGTATTACTTAAAATAATCGATTCCATAATACAACACCCAGAAATATTACCAGAAGAATTATGTACAGGAAAGTCCTACTTCTAACCCTAAGACAGTGATACAGAGAATCCCGCCAAATACAGACCAATCACATGTCTCAACAACTACCACAAACTCATCACAGCCAGCAATAGCAAGAAGATACAACAACACTGCGAAAATAACAATATTATTGCAGAAACCGACCCAAATCAATGGGATGTTAAGAACAACTTTTAATAGATGAAGTCGTGATAAATCTTGCTATCCAGAAACAACGAAGTATAGCTACAGGATACATAGACTACAGAAAGGCGTACGATATGATACCCCACAGATGGCTCCTTTACACATTACACCTATACAAAATCCACCCAAAGTTTTTCGAAAACACTACGACAAAATGGAGAACCAGACTCATCCTTTCCAACAGCAGAAGTAGAAGCGGAGAAAGGAAACCAAACCATCAGCAAGGTCTCTAATACAACTGAAAACGAAATACGCATCAACAGAGGAATATTTCAAGGGGATTCAAACAGTGGATTACTTTTTTGCTTCGCTTTAAATCCTTTATACACAATCCTCAAACAACAGGGGAAGAGTTTAAAATTCAATATCAAAAACAGAAAAGTCTAATGCTGTGTCACATATTTGTCGAGGAAGATTTTTTATTGCTTCGCAAGTCTCAGCACGGAGGCTTGCTTCGCGATAAGGTTTCTTCCTTTCCAAAATAAATACCCAGAGGTTTGAATAGGACAAGGTGTATTATGTAAACACGTTGTCGAATTATAAACAATAAATAACACCAGAACGACAAACGACAGGCGTTGATGGTGCCTAACTCACGACTTTGGGTAAGTTGATTGTGGAAGTTAAAGAAGTTTTCTTCTTCGTCGCTAGATGGTGCCGCTGGTGATATCCTGTTGTAGCTAGCCGATGGAGTACGATATCCTGGCGCGTGACGGCGCTGCTGGTCGAAGTTTGACTCGTTCTCACAGGATGGCGTGCCGTATCTTCGTATCTCGGAGTTAGTTCCAGGACTGACGGTGCGAGGGCGTCTCGGGATGACGCTTTGGAGGCAGAGTAACTCCCCCAGCCGTCTACTAGATAGAGACGTGTGATACTTCGAAGTTGAAATTCGCTCACTTGGACGTTTCTTGAACATAGAATTATTTCGACGCTCGTATGTTGGAAATGTTTCAGTCACAGATCTCGGACATAGAATTATTTCGGCGTGTTGATAATCCAGGCACAAATTGAACTTAGAATTATTTCGTCGGCGCTCGTGCGTTAGAGACGATTAACAGGTCCTTGGACATAGAATTATTTCTCAGAGCTGGGTTTCTTGGTAGAAGTTATCGGATGGCGATGTGATCTTAGCAAGAAAGCCCGTTGTTCTAAGCTCCCGTTGCCACCGTAGGTATAAATTAAACTTTGACAGTAGACTGCGGGGGCGACGTAACACTATGTCGAGGTTCGTCTATTGAGATTCTCTCGAAGGTTCTTAATAAACTTGGCCGAGTTCTCGAAGATTCTCAAGTATTTTGGAAGATTCCCTAGTATTCTCGATAGGCAAGCGAGGCGTCTCCTGGTTGCATGGAATCTTCTAATGTTTACAATGTGGAGATTCTCTGACGTCGTATGTAGAGACTCTCTTGTGCAAAGAGTGATACTTCGTCTTGACGACCAGTGTAAACAACGTGGCGCTCTGCTCTAGTGGCTTCATGTAACTTTTCGTGTGTCAATTACATGAGGGAGTTTATCATACGTATTGAGGTATGTGTTTCGCTGTATATGTAGGAATGTGTTCATACATATTTAATATACATGGATGACTTTAAAATTTACGCAAAAAATGCAGAAAGTCTGAAAAAGATCTTGAGAATTATAGAACAATTCAGCAACGACATCAGAATGGAATTTGGAATAGATAAATGTAAATTACAAAACCTTGTTCGTGGTAGAGTTAAAGAGATAACACCGTACGGTACAGTAAAAGATCAAGATATGGAACATATATAACCTAATGAACTGAAGAAATACTTGGGTGTGATGCAAACAAATAGAATAGAACACACAATAGTCAAAGAACACATCACTAAAGAATTCATGAGAAGGATGGAGATAACAACAAAAACTCATTTAAATTCACGTAACCTGACGAAAGCAATACACTCATTAGTCATCCCCATACTATCCCACCCCTTTGGGGTAGTAAAATGGTCAACTACACATCTGGAAAATTTAGAGAGGAAAATCAGAACCACGATGACAAGCAACAACAAACACCATCCTAAATCAGCATTAGAACGAATGTTCATCCCACGTAACCAGGGCGGAAGAGGCATCATACCAATCAAAGAGCTCCATGAAAGACAAAAGTATATCCTCAATAAGTTTTTCCGGAACAAAGCGTATACCTCATCACTACACCAAGCAATTACAACAGTGATAAAAACTATACACCCTGTCACCTGAATGAGCCTCTACCCCAACCTATACAAAAAAAATAGAATGACAACCTGGCAAGATAAACCAATACACGGGAACTACCCCAACCAACTGACCAACAGCAAAATATATAAAATAGAATCAGTTAAGTGGTTAATGAACGGCAAATTATTTCCAGAAACTGAATGCTTCATAGTATCAATGCAAGACGGAGTCACACCAACCAGAAAC
>NNCF01127482.1:476929-492691 GCA_002313205.1 Laupala kohalensis | reverse complement strand
AGTAAAAACGTGGTTTAGTGCTAATTGTCTTAACTGAATTAATTAGTAATTCGTACAAAAGTAAGATTAGAATTGGCTACTCATACACTGAAATATAGTACACAAACAGCGCTCAATGCTATGGATTGTTCTCATTAAATGTTTGGAATCACTTTCTCTCTCTCATCATCCTTTTGGTGGAGGGAAGTTATCAGGGCGCAGCAGTCGACAGTCAGAGAGAGGGGGAATATAGTGTTCCCCCACCCAAGTCAATGTGCGAGAGAGAGATTGAGACTCTAAACTTCGTTTCTCCCTTCAGACAACCGGTACATTACGGCACTGGGTCTACATTGTATCCATGCAAGTTGCGTGTAGTGAGTGGATCAAGTAGAAACGTGGTTTAGTGCTAATTGTCATAACTGAATTAATTAGTAATTCGTACAAAAGTAAGATTAGAATGGGCTACTCATACACTAAAATATAGTACACAAACAGCGATCAGTGCTATGGATTGTCCTCATATAATGTTTGGAATCACTTTCTCTCTCTCATCCTTTTGGAGGAGGGAAGGTATCAAAGCGCAGCAGTCGACAGTCAGAGAGAGGGGAATATTGTGTTCCCCCACCCAATTTGATATGCGAGAGAGAGAGAAAGAGACTCTAAACTTCGTTTCTCACTTCAGACAACCGGTACATGAGGGCACTGGGTCTACATTGTATCCATGCAAGTTGCGTGTAGTGAGTGGATCAAGTAGAAACGTGGTTTAGTGCTAATTGTCTTAACTGAATTAATTAGTAATTCGTACAAAAGTAAGATTAGAATGGGCTACTCATACACTGAAATATAGTACACAAACAGCGATCAGTGCTATGGATTGTCCTCATATAATGTTTGGAATCACTTTCTCTCTCTCATCATCCTTTTAGGGGAGGGAAGGTATCAGGGCGCAGCAGTCGACAGTCAGAGAGAGGAGGAATATAGTGTTCCCCCACCCAGGTCGATGTGCGAGAGAGAGAGAGAGAGTCTAAACTTCGTTTCTCCCTTCAGACAACCGGTACATAAGGGCACTGGGTCTACATTGTATCCATGCAAGTTGCGTGTAGTGAGTGGATCAAGTAGAAACGTGGTTTAGTGCTAATTGTCTTAACTGAATTAATTTATATTTCGTACAAAAGTAAGTTTAGAATGGGCTACTCATACACTAAAATATAGTACACAAACAGCGATCAGAGCTATGGATTAACCTCATATAATTTTTGGAATCACTTTATCTTTCTTATCATCCTTTTGGGGGAGGGAAGGTATCAGGGCGAAGCAGTCGACAGTTAGAGAGAGGGGGAATATAGTGTACCCCCACTCGAGAGAGAGATTGAGACTCTAAACTTCGTTTCTCCCTTCAGACAACCGGTACATAAGGGCACTGGGTCTACATTGTATCCATGCGGGTTGAGTGTAGTAGATGGTTCGAGTAAAAAAGTTGTTTAGTGCTAATTGTCTTAACTGAATTAATTTATATTTCGTACAAAAGTAAGTTTAGAATGGGCTACTCATACACTGAAATATAGTACACAAACAGCGATCAGTGCTATGGATTATTTTCATATAACGTTTGGAATCACTTTCTCTCTCTCATCATCCTTTTGGTGGAGGGAAGTTATCAGGGCGCAGCAGTCGACAGTCAGAGAGAGGGGGAATATAGTGTTCCCCCACCCAAGTCAATGTGCGAGAGAGAGATTGAGACTCTAAACTTCGTTTCTCCCTTCAGACAACCTGTACATAAGGGCACTGGGACTACATTGTATCCATGCAAGTTGCGAGTAGTGAGTGGATCAAGTAGAAACGTGGTTTAGTGCTAATTGTCTTAACTGAATTAATTAGTAATTCGTACAAAAGTAAGATTAGAATTGGCTACTCATACACTGAAATATAGTACACAAACAGCGCTCAATGCTATGGATTGTTCTCATTAAATGTTTGGAATCACTTTCTCTCTCTCATCATCCTTTTGGTGGAGGGAAGTTATCAGGGCGCAGCAGTCGACAGTCAGAGAGAGGGGGAATATAGTGTTCCCCCACCCAAGTCAATGTGCGAGAGAGAGATTGAGACTCTAAACTTCGTTTCTCCCTTCAGACAACCTGTACATAAGGGCACTGGGACTACATTGTATCCATGCAAGTTGCGAGTAGTGAGTGGATCAAGTAGAAACGTGGTTTAGTGCTAATTGTCTTAACTGAATTAATTAGTAATTCGTACAAAAGTAAGATTAGAATTGGCTACTCATACACTGAAATATAGTACACAAACAGCGCTCAATGCTATGGATTGTTCTCATTAAATGTTTGGAATCACTTTCTCTCTCTCATCATCCTTTTGGTGGAGGGAAGTTATCAGGGCGCAGCAGTCGACAGTCAGAGAGAGGGGGAATATAGTGTTCCCCCACCCAAGTCAATGTGCGAGAGAGAGATTGAGACTCTAAACTTCGTTTCTCCCTTCAGACAACCTGTACATAAGGGCACTGGGACTACATTGTATCCATGCAAGTTGCGAGTAGTGAGTGGATCAAGTAGAAACGTGGTTTAGTGCTAATTGTCTTAACTGAATTAATTAGTAATTCGTACAAAAGTAAGATTAGAATTGGCTACTCATACACTGAAATATAGTACACAAACAGCGCTCAATGCTATGGATTGTTCTCATTAAATGTTTGGAATCACTTTCTCTCTCTCATCATCCTTTTGGGGGAGGGAAGGTATCAGGGCGCAGCAGTCGACAGTCAGAGAGAGGGCGAATATAGTGTTCCCCCACCCAGGTCGATGTGCGAGAGAGAGAGAGAGACTCTAAACTTCGTTTCTCCCTTCAGACAACCGGTACATAAGGGCACTGGGTCTATATTGTATCCATGCGGGTTGAGTGTAGTAGATGGTTCGAGTAAAAAAGTTGTTTAGTGCTAATTGACTTAACTGAATTAGTTTAAAATTTCGTACAAAAGTAAGATTAGAATGGGCTACTCATACACTAAAATATAGTACACAAACAGCGATCTGTGCTATGGATTGTCCTCATATAATGTTTGGAATCACTTTCTCTCTCTCATCATCCTTTTGGGGGAGGGAAGGTATCAGGGCGCAGCAGTCGACAGTCAGAGAGAGAGGGGGAATATAGTGTTCCCCCACCCAAGTCGATGTGCGAGAGAGAGAGACTCTAATCTTCGTTTCTCTCTTCAGACAACCGGTACATAAGGGCACAGGGTCTACATTGTATCCATCCGGGTTGCGTGTAGTGAGTGGTTCGAGTAGAAACGTGGTTTAGTGCTAATTGTCTTAACTGAATTAATTAATATATCGTACAAAAGTAAGATTAGAATGTGCTACTCATACACTAAAATATAGTACACAAACAGCGATCTGTGCTATGGATTGTCCTCATATAATGTTTGGAATCACTTTCTCTCTCTCATCATCCTTTTGGGGGAGGGAAGGTATCAGGGCGCAGCAGTCGACAGTCAGAGAGAGAGGGGGAATATAGTGTTCCCCCACCCAAGTCGATGTGCGAGAGAGAGAGAGACTCTAAACTTCGTTTCTCTCTTCAGACAACCGGTACATAAGGGCACTGGGTCTACATTGTATCCATCCGGGTTGCGTGTAGTGAGTGGTTCGAGTAGAAACGTGGTTTAGTGCTAATTGTCTTAACTGAATTAATTAATATATCGTACAAAAGTAAGATTAGAATGTGCTACTCATACACTAAAATATAGTACACAAACAGCGATCTGTGCTATGGATTGTCCTCATATAATGTTTGGAATCACTTTCTCTCTCTCATCATCCTTTTGGGGGAGGGAAGGTATCAGGGCGCAGCAGTCGACAGTCAGAGAGAGAGGGGGAATATAGTGTTCCCCCACCCAAGTCGATGTGCGAGAGAGAGAGAGAGAGACTCTAAACTTCGTTTCTCTCTTCAGACAACCGGTACATAAGGGCACTGGGTCTACATTGTATCCATCCGGGTTGCGTGTAGTGAGTGGTTCGAGTAGAAACGTGGTTTAGTGCTAATTGTCTTAACTGAATTAATTAATATATCGTACAAAAGTAAGATTAAAATGTGCTACTCATACACTAAAATATAGTACACAAACAGCGATTAGTGCTATGGGTTGTCCTTATATAATGTTTGGAATCACTTTCTCTCTCTCATCATCCTTTTGGGGGAGGGAAGGTATCAGGGCGCAGCAGTCGACAGTCAGAGAGAGAGGGGGAATATAGTGTTCCCCCACCCAAGTCGATGTGCGAGAGAGAGAGAGAGACTCTCTAAACTTCGTTTCTCCCTTCAGACAACCGGTACATAAGGGCACTGGGTCTACATTGTATCCATGCGGGTTGCGTGTAGTGAGTGGTTCGAGTAGAAACGTGGTTTAGTGCTAATTGTCTTAACTGAATTAATTAGTAATTCGTACAAAAGTAAGATTAGAATGGGCTACTCATACACTGAAATGTAGTACACAAACAGGGATCAGTGCTATGGATTGTCCTCATATAATGTTTGGAATCACTTTCTCTCTCTCATCATCCTTTTGGGGGAGGGAAGGTATCATGGCGCAGCATTCGACAGTCAGAGGGGGAATATAGTGTTACCCCACCCAAGTCGATGTGCGAGAGAGAGAGAGAGACTCTAAACTTCGTTTCTCCCTTCAGACAACCGGTACATAAGGGCACTGGGTCTACATTGTATCCATGCGGGTTGCGTGTAGTGAGTGGATCGAGTAGAAACGTGGTTTAGTGCTAATTGTCTTAACTGAATTAATTAGTAATTCGTACAAAAGTAAGATTAGAATGGGCTACTCATACACTGAAATGTAGTACACAAACAGGGATCAGTGCTATGGATTGTCCTCATATAATGTTTGGAATCACTTTCTCTCTCTCATCATCCTTTTGGGGGAGGGAAGGTATCAGGGCGAAGCAGTCGACAGTGAGAGAGAGGGGGAATATAGTGTTCCCCCACCCAAGTTGATGTGCGAGATTGATTGATGTCTTTATTTACCGATCAGGGGAAGTTTAGGGCCATGAGGCCCTCTCTTCCACCACCACCCCTCAAATAATATATTTTACAAATCCTTCTAGCTTCGAATACATTCATTTATACTCTAATGTAAGATTTAAAACAATAATTAAAATTTAAACAAAAAATTTTTTTTAACTTCTATAAATTGCAATTCAATACTCAATAATAGTTCCTTGAATTTCTCCTTAAACTTTACCTCTTTAATAAATAGGTCAAAGAGTTCTCTGTTCTCGTTAAAGAGGTTCGAGCCTTGGACGACAAAGGATTTCGGAAGCATTGCAGTTTGATGGCACGGTATTTCAATCACCCTGTCTTTATTTCGAGTGTCTCGTTGCGATAAGAACCTGAAGCGATCGTACAAGGAATCTGGTTTCTGGGATTTAAGGACCTGTACACCACAGTAGACAATTGCTGTTTCCTCCTTTCGCAGCATTTGTTGCATTTTATTTCTCAATTTTTTATAATAATTGTGGGTTTCAATATTTTTTGGTTTAAGAAATCGCTTGTAAGTTTCTCGTTTGCTATCATGACCGTGAGTTGCTGATTTATTCAGGGTGCAGGTTGGTGTTTAGCTTTAATTCGAATCCATGGGCAATGCTTATCACACAACGATAGAATTGCCCCATTTAGAGAAGCCAACTTTCTATCAATATTAGGTTCATTGTATATTTCATCCCAATTTGTCAAATTACTTTCGGCCAGAAGTGCCTGCTTATCCAGCCGTTTCTTGTCCCTGACGTCCATATAATTTCTTCCACCCTTGCGCAAACGTAAATTAAGGGAACAGTAGATTAGGTCATGCCTGGATAGGTCGCAAGCAGGGACCTGCCCATATTTTGCTACCAAATTCATATCGTTGACTATTATAAGACCGAGTAGAGTTCTAAAAGATGAGTCGGTTGCAGCGGAAGACATGGCAAGTTTTGGGAGATCANTGTATATTTCATCCCAATTTGTCAAATTAGTCTCGGCCAGAAGTTCCTGCCTATCCAGCCGTTTCTTGTCCCTGACGTCCATATATTTGCTACCACCCTTGCGCAAACGTAAATTAAGGGAACAGTAGATCAGGTCATGGCTGGATACATCGCAAGCAGGGACCTGCCCATATTTTGCTACCAAATTCGGATCGTTGAGTATTATAAGATCGAGTACAGTTCTAAAAGATGAGTCGGATGCAGCGGAAGACAATGCAAGTTTTGGGAGATAGAGATCGTCGTCAGTTGACGGCTGTAAGGCGAGTCGGTGAGCAGGTTAGAGTTCAAGTCACCAAGTATAATCAAGTTCTGATACGTCGTCAGTAATTTTGCGGCTTCATCAAATACTTCGCGTATTTTTCCAGTCTTGGGGGGACGATATATCACTCCCACCACCAGCTTTTGGGTCCCAACATATAACTCTATACAAATGAATTCAGGGCTTGTTCGAATATGCCGATTCTGATTTACATAGAATTTTGTATTTCAGCTTCGAGTGGACGAGAAGTGACACCCCGCCACGACCATGCCCCACACGATCATTACGCACCCAGCTGTAGTCGTGCACCCGGTCTGACTCCGAGCAAACATTCGGCTTCCAAAAACGTTTCACTTATGGCGATCACGTCGAACAGGCTTCCATTAATAATACTCCTTATTTCGTCAATGTGAGCCACAACCTATTCCGCATTGACATGAGCGAAATTGGCGTGTTTACGCAGTTTCCCGGTATGCGCAAAAATTGCATATTTTACGGCAGACATCTTGAATGATTTAGAGAGTCAACAACTTTACTGATACAATTTTGACTTGGGTTGCTTGCTTGAAATGACCAGATCGAAAATAGAGAAATTGAAGTCGTCATAGCACTAATGAAGAGTAGTATTGCGGAGAAGAAATTTGTTGATAAAAATAATAATAGTAACTTCTGAGATACAATCATAGGAGAATAACCAATGTAGTGCCAGATCACAAAAAAAAAACGATCAGTGGGGGGAGGGAGGCCCCTGCGAAGGGCTCCCGTTTTTTGAAATCTTTCTAAAGTCACTAAGTGACCGAATCGCAATCGGCCATCCTCTCTCCTCTTTTCTCATAAACATGATTCCATTTGCGACCCAAACAAATGTAAATCCACACTCCCTCTTCTTAATTTTTGCCGCGTTGAGGAGTTTCCTTTTGGCGAGGCACAGACTGTGATTTATAAAAATCTTCTGAACATACCCTTCTAAGAAGTCGAGATAACGGGTGGCAAGAATCCGCTGCTGTCGCGAAGCCGTCATATATCTGTCCTTGTCTAGCTTTCTAACGAAAGACAGAAAGATCGACCCCGGGGCCGCCCCAGATGGAGGTGGACGCCTTCGGAAGCAATTGTGTATCAACTGTTCAGAGCAGTCGATCTTGAAGGCAGCAGCGACTCTCGACACCAACTCTATGACGTTTTCTCCAGCCTTAGCTGTTATCCCGCTTATCTCTACGCAGTTCGTCAGTGACACCTGCTCGGAATCTCCGATAAGGCTTTCAAGCTCCAACACGCGCTCTTCCAACGCCGAACATCGTCCAGAGACCTCGCCAAATCACTCCGAGAGTGTTGACAACTGGGCATCGAAGGCAACTATTCGCCAATCGCATCTGAGCATCGATTCAGGTGGTCTTTAAGATCGTTTATTTCCAACCTGATCTCGGATAGCTGCTTTTCAAAGACAGCATTTGCCGCCTTGGCCTCCGACCTCATGTCGTTCATGATCTTGTATAGGTCTTACAGACCCACTTCGTTCTTGGCGACCTGAGACGTTCCGGAGGAGTCCCAACCTTAGGCGCTGTCACCACTACCAGACGCTTTGTTCTCTCAGAAACGAAAAGTCCTCCTTCTTCAAATTAACGCAGTCAAAAATGCGCCAGGTAACTCGGCAAATCGCACACTTCACACGAAATTGAATTTTGAAGTTGCAATGGGGTAGATTTTGATANCCCTTACCTCTACTACAAATATGAGGGGTGCTAAGGATTAGGACACACACACTTACATATAAATCAACAGAGAGATGGGGGCGACATCACAGAGTACCTTCTGTCTCATGTTATGACTGACAACTCACAGCACAGACCCCTTGGTCTATTTATATGTAAGCCTAGGTAAGGAATCCCCACCAACCACCTGCAGCAGTGAAGGAACAAACAGCACGATATAGTCACTCCATTTCGACACACGCGTTCACAAGTCACGTGGCACCACGAAGTCATTTAACTCCATTTGATATAGAATCCCAGAAAATATTGTTCCTCGATCTGTGAAGGTTTAATAAAATGCCAATTCTTTAGCTGATCGCAACTGCATCTGCATAAGCAAAAACAAACATTTGTGTTTTTCAAATACTTTTGAGTAGCTGAAACCATTCATGAACTGTACACAAAAACAATACACCACTCTCCGCCTTGAAAATTAAATGAAGTTCTTCTTAAGCAGAGTCCAGGGCTTCGAGAATGTTCTGCTCTCTCATCGAGTTCCCAGGAAAGAAAGAAAGAAAAAAACAACAAACAAACATCAAAACACTCGTCCGCATCCTCAAACTGTTCTTCCGAGGATTCATGTTCTTTTCTCTTTTTATTTCTCAATCCTGAACTGAGTGTGCTTATACGCAATTTTTTAAATTAATTTTTGTAGACAATAATAGGCGTTTGGTGACACAAATACTTTGTACGCAGTGATTTTTATTTTATCCAGAATCTTTAGAAAAAATGTTCGAGAAGCACCAACATTGCCAGAAAGACATGATAAGATCTGACAGAAATTGACAAAGATTAAGGAAGTAAATTTTATACTTAAAAAAAAACAACCTTACTACCCGTGTATGACAATAAAGTAATTTTCTCTCTGGAAACAAGCAAGGAACCATCCCTTCAATTCTGATCCTTAAGGGCCCGAAGGNGCAATGACAAATTAATTGGCCTGTACCATTCAGATTTGCTTTGACTGAAGGACATACTGAAACAAATTTCAAATTTATTGATATTCTCCAGGAATTCCCTGGAGTGATGTAATAATAAGGAATTAGATTCAGTCTTTCACTTGTCTTTGTAAAGATTTACATTTTAGTTGAGAGTGTGCTGTCAAGGGACTCAAACGCACAGGGCTTCATATTTGGGAAAGAATATGTATCCTGCTAGTTGAATTTTGAAGTTTCAATGGGGATGAATTAGATAGCGATATACATCTGACATGTTGCCTATGGCTAACGACGGGGGTCAGGTTGCATAAAAGCGTGCTCCTGACACAAAGGTGAATAATAGGAAAGATGTATGCATTCTCTTTCCTAATAGTTAAACACTCTCAATTATAAAAAAATTTAATGGATACTCTTCATACAATTTTGGTTTTCCCAAAAAAAGGATATCTAAGATTCTAAGTTTTCTTACTCTATTTATAATTGTCCAGATCTGCGAGAAACTGCTTCTCCCTTCATGTATTGTCTGATATACTGGAGGTTTTATCAAAACCAATTAAAGCATTTTTTTATTTCTTTCAACAGAACTGTATCAACTACTTCGTCCCTAGCATCACAACTCTTACAGCAGAAAGTTTCAAATTTCTTGGCCGAATACCACTCATTGCATTTCAGTCAAAACGAAAGGATCTTAAAACATATATTTCTAAATTTTCTCAATGTATTTTGCTGTCATTTTAGAGAACATGAGTGGTTTTGCTGACCTTTAATTCAAATAAGCTGTTACTGAAGAAGAATGTATTACTGAAATAGGAATTCTCAGCTCAAAACATTGAGGTATAAATGTTGTATGGACAACTTGCAAATTGAGATAACTTTCAGTCAGGTGAAAATGACAATGAGCTGGGAATGGAACCTGGGACTCCTTCTTTGATCGTAGGGATGTTAACCACTATACCACCCGTTCACCTGTGGACACAAAACAGTTAGCCCACCTGGTCATTGTGGAAGGTGAACGGGTNACGATCAAAGCAAGAGTCCCAGGTTCCATTTCCAGCTCGTCGCAATTTTCACCTGACGGAAAGTCACCACATATCTGCTCCGTGTGTAGAGTACATGGAAGAAATAAATGCAGCTTGGAAATTGGAAAGAAAGTAATATGGCAGTAATGATGTTTACAAAATATTTATACTTCATTCACATTTAAAGCTATTTCTATAAGACATATCACTTTAAAATAAGAAGATATGACTACCAATGTGAAATATAGGCTCAATAAATTGAACTCGCATAAAACACACATGGAGTTGCATAGTGCCTGTATCATTTTGTGTTGAAAAAAAGAAATAAGTTAATTGGGAAGAACAGAAACAAATCCTTCCATCAATCTCACTTGCAAAAGGTAAACAAATGCCATTACATGCATTCTGTAGTATTTTACAGTATTTGCATTAAAAATATCAGAAATGCATCATCGTGACTATTTGGTGAATCAGAAGAGAACGCATTGCGATGGAAGACACACACATTTGTAGATAAACATGAAAAAGATAAAATAACACTTGAATGAAATTGCAAAATGAAATGGAAGTAGTTGAAAATTATTAATTGCAGAAATTCATTCAACATTTGAAAGAACACTGCACAAAGAATAGACTTTTTCATCAAACTCGATCAAATATATAAAAGTAATACATCCTAAAATACGATTAATTGACTGGAGCATATTGCACAACAAATGGTGAAATAAATTGCGCATTAAGTATGAAATTACATATTAAGAAATGACAATGAGATTCATATAATTCACTTTCACAACTTTCATAAAATCATTAAGGAGCAATTCTTTATGGCACACTTCAACAAACACAGCAGATAACTCGCTCCCTCAACTTTTAGCTTTTGCACACTACTTCTTGCAGTTTACCTTCGATCGAAAAGATCACATGCATACGACGACCTAATATAGTCAGTCCCACGTCTAATAGCTTTCATCAATTTGAATTATCAGTCACTGATGTCNTGATGTTGAGTCCACAAGGTCTTCTGAATTCTTGTCCAACTTCATGAATCCATTTATTGGAGACTGAAATAACAAAATTGAACATATCAGTCACAAATAAATTATAAATGTATATGTATGTATATATAGATTTTTCTTCTCTTCTGAGTACCTACACATGGAGAAGATATGAGATAACTTTCTGTCAGATAAAACGGAAGAAATATATGCATGATGAACAGTGACAGGAATGTTCGTGTGAAACCGGTATTTCAGTGCACATAGCATTGTGTGCCTCCTGGTTCACTTATCCCCTGCATGCGATGTGTCTCACGTCTTCTCGGGGTTTGGTCAGGATGAAAATGGAGTACAGTTGTGGAACGTGATTGGGTGGTGTAGTGGTTAACACTCCTGTGGAGTCCCAGGATTCATTCCCTACTCGTTGCCATTTTCACCTGACTAACAGTTATTAAATATACTACGTTACACAAATTTGGGACGGAACCTCCCTCAGCCCTGCAANCTTTTCCCAAAATTTTAAATCCAGATTTTTCAATTTCGAAATTCCAACAGAAAGATCTGTCGGATAGTTTGTTCATCCAAAGCCACATTTTATCTAATACAGAGGTTTGTGGGAAGTTAGGCAAAAGGCTGATGGTGGGTGGAGTGGAAGTTCAGGACAGTTAATAGTTCTCTAAAATAACTAAATATTCCAACATCTTGCAGTCAACTAAAGGAAATTTGAATCAACTGATGTTTACATTACCTTCAAAGTTCTCAGTTAAATGCATTCACTTGTTTGTTACATTCTCTCCGACATGTAAAACCAAAAATGTGGCAAATGTTAATATTGTAATACTCATTAGATACAAATGTTTATTTTCAGTCAAGATTCTTATGTATTCAGATTATATAATTATTTGTTTGATCTGTGTACCACATTCATAGAGTCGGAATGACGTATAATATGACGTATGAGTACATTTAGGCTTCCACAGCCAGAATAATAAATAATTACTTTCGATTTTGTAGGACAAAAAAATATAAATTTCTCCCATCCTGGCCCGGGTTTTTCTCCGTTTTTCCTTCGGATAGAGGCGGATTTCTTATTCAGGTTCTGTAGGCTTTGTCCAGGGGAGTGTTTATTGTAACAATAAATCGTGAATTTAGTGTTTTTTCAACTCTTATGATTTTTAAACACTTTACTCAGAATAATCTATAGTTCGATAATAACTTGTACATGTAAATTTACAAACATATTTGTGTTAAATTACAAACATATTGACATTATATACGTATTATAACTCGCAGCTAACTTTTTTCTTATCTAGGAAATTTTGCTTTAATTTTTCAATCCGCCTCTGCCTTAGGGCCCTTGATCGGAATTGAAGGGATGGTCCCTTGCTTGCTTCCAGAGAGTAAATTATTTTATTGTTCTCCATGTGGTCATACGCAGTTTGTACTGTTTTTTGACAATAAAATTTATTATTATTATAATTGTAATATGTGTTTCATTTGATGTGCGTAAGTTTTAAGAAGTATTTATTTACATATATTATTTGACTTTAAGCCACATGAAAAATCACTCTCACATAAAACCTCTGAAATGTTGATAAGAAATGCTTTTCTTTTCGAAACTAAGTTATTCATCAACTTTCCATTAGTACCCTTGCACCTGTCTACATTACACGTACATATTACACATTTTTGCGTATTTCAAATTACTTTTTATCATGGTGGAAAAATTTGTTCCCTTGCCGATCTGAATATTCTAGCGTATTGTGATTGAGCCTACAAAGTGATCCAAACCAGTGGCACAGGGATATCGGACTACTGCAATTCTATTTTCGAATGATTTTTTTCTCATTTTTTTTACCTAACAAAAAAAATTGAGAAAAAACACAAATGGAAACTCCACAAATTAAAGACAAAACAGAAAGATTAGACTTGCTTCAATCGTTTTCACATCTGTAAAAAACCCTTCCATATTTAATCCGGGTTCGTTGTTATCTCACCTTTCAAGAATGACGTACCCGAAGACACAGTTTCTGAGATGTCATAGTCTTGTTAATGCCATCAGGTAATATTCTCTTACTCAGTCTATACAGCAATAAGAACGACAAATTTCAAGAAGATCACCGACAAGGTTATCTACAGCAGTGGTCTAGTGGTAGCGTCTTTGCTTCTGCGATCCCACTGAGCAGTGGAGTACTGGTTCAAACCTTGCTCCTCTGAACTAGGTGATGTCTTCAGCTGGGGCTTCCCTCACCAACTCCACACAAATGTCGATTCCGTACTACACGTTCCCTGGCAACCCAACATCTCTCCTTCCCAACTCCCTCTCCCGAAGCCTAACCGTTTGGGTGGAAAGCTTCATAAGAGCCTTGTGACTTGAACCTCCATTTGCCAAAAGGCATAAAATAAGTAAGTGACAACCTTTGCTCAGGTGAAAATGGAGACGAGCCGGGAATCCAACCCGGGACACCTGCTGTGATCGCAGGGGTGTTAACCACTACACATCCCATTTGTCTTTTCCACAACTGTACACAATTTCCACCCAGACCACAACCCAGGAAGACCTGAGACTCATCCCCAGATGCGAGTCCCGGGGTCCATTCCCAACTCGTCGCCAACTTCACCTGACCGAAAGTTGTCACATACCTCCTCCACATGTAGGGTACACAGAAGAAATATACGCATAAAATAAAGGAGTAATAAAAAAAAAGATATCTTCCTTACCCCACTTTGAACCAGCGAGAACGGGACAAGCCGCATGCCTCGTTTCATAGTCTCCTTCTCCGTTTGGGTAGAGATTATACCAGAAGGCCGCACTTCCTTTCCTCGGCCACAAGGAGACTCGGATGGAAGGGAACACAGTGGCTCCCCCTTGAGGAACGTCACTCATCTAGATGTAGAGCAAGGAACTAGTTAATCACACTTCTTTGAACGAGGCAGTTGGAATTTCAAATTAAAATACAGAGCGAAAGAAAATCAACTTACATAGAAGAGGATAGTGGCAATGCGATTACCAGTGCCAAGTCTTTTGAATGCGTTGTGTTCTTCTTTCTGGAAAATAAAAATGGATTCATAAATAAACAAACATTATTCTCAGAGAAGCAGTATCACCATGAGGGAGATAATAAAGTAATTTACTCTCGAGTAACAAGCGAGGGACCATCCCTTCAATTACCAACAAAGGTCCTAAGGCAGAGGTGGATTTCAAACATGTCGAGGTAGCATACAGTTAGATATAAACTATTATTCATAAAAGGATCAAAATCACACCAAAAAGAGGAATGTAATCAGTATCTAGAGTACTACAACGATGAGATAAAGTATAAGAGAAATTAACATCACTAGCATCACCCAAAATCATACGGAAAACAATATTTAGCGGGAAATCGAAATTCTCATTTAGATAAATAACTTTGAATGATTTCATAATAAATTAAAATATGTTTTTACTCAATTCTTCGACAAATTAGTGGATGAAGTATTAAGTACATTTAGTGAAGAAATGTTATAATTGACGTTATAAGTTTTAATGATATGGATTCACTTAAGAGTAGCATTGAGCTATATTTTCAATACACTGAAATCACATAGCACTATTCACAGTACCAGAAAGGGTAAGCAATCATTTTAGAAATAAGTTCTTTCTCTAAATGACTCGTAATTAAATAAATAAAATAAATTAGTTTTATTGTATATAAAATCGTTGTTTTATAATCTGATTCATACAACGAAGTAATTGTATGCAATTTTTCTAGTCAAATGCCTCAACGAATGATCTCCAAATAGGAAAATGCGGTTACTACTAGATGGTTGTTAAGTTTTTGGTAATATACAAACTCGAATGTAAAGAAATTAGTTTTCCAAGATATGTGTTAGAAGAGGCATGTTCAAAACACTATTCACAAATTGTTACAGAAGCAAAAACAACTCTTTACTTCTGAGTAAAAGAAATAATGTTGAAAAAAGTTAACAAGGTACACAAACTCTGTTCAGTATGGGAAAGTGTCGTACACAGTTTGTAATTAACGTGGATTAGAGGAGCCAAGGGTGAGAATGTTTAGGTGACTTTGTAGATGATGAACAAGGTGGGACGTTTAATGTTACTGCAGAGTGGAAAGACAAAAACTTATCAGGGCTTATATTTCAATAAAATCTTCTCAAAGTTGCATGGGCTCTTATGCATAGTATCTCTGAAGGGACTATTTTTTAAATACATTTCAATGTAATTCTCATTGATATTTGTATTAAAAAGATATCACCTGTGTTGGAAATTTACTATAGAAAGAAACAGAAGGAAATTTTCCTCCCCTTTGTGGACAAGTAAGAAAGTTATTCAATAAAACTGTCACAAACTACAGAATCCTAGTCAAACTAGATACCATTTATTAAAAAAACAATGTTTCAATTTAAATGGTGGTGTAATTAATAATCCATAAATTTCTGTTGACTAACACCAGGCACTCAGTTCATTTTACTTTCAAACACCATACGAGGTCAGGCAGAAAAGTAATGAGACTGATTTTTTATTTACCAAAGTTTTAATTTTTTTCAAACATCAATGTTATCCCCTTCAAAGTAGTTCCCTTGGGCAGCTACACACCGATGGAGACATTGTTCCCATTGTTGGTAGCAGCGCTGGTAGTCTTCAACCGGTATGGTCTTCAGTATGTCCGTTACAATCTTTTGAATGTTTTTCNACTCTTTTGGATGTTTTCTACAGTCCCGAAATGACGACCTTTGAGGATATTTTTCAGTTTAGGAAAAAGTCACAGGGACTGAGGTCAGGTGAATG
>NNCF01127482.1:436671-463354 GCA_002313205.1 Laupala kohalensis | reverse complement strand
TTTTTGATGGATAGGGCCTAGATTTTAAAGTCAGCAAAATATGCAAGCATTTATGCCCTAAAAGTATATAAATATGACCTTAAAAAATAAAATATGACTTTACATAATTTTTTAAAATTCACAACAGAACAAATTGTGAGTATAGTACTTGATTTTTGCAGTCTTTGAAACTAACTAGCAGTAATATTTAAAATTTTTGCATGTGCCTTTAAAAAACACGAAAGACAGAACAATAAAACCTTGTTTTTACTTTTTTAAAGATTCCAACGCCCTTCAGTCTTCTTTTTCTGCAGAGTTGCACTGAATCACAAGGTGCGTTTTGAGGTTTTCCATCTTGAGAGGCCTACGGTTGTCACTGAGGATAGTTTTGTATCTGGAGAAGATGCTCTCCACATCACATCACATGACGTCACAGGAGCGTATTTGAAGGCCGCGAGGTCAATGCAGGGAAGCTTCGGATTACTGCCTTCAAATGCTGCGACATTCCTAGAAATAGTGTCACAAATTTTGCACATTGCAGAATATCCGGGATTCCACTGGAGAACAGTTTGCAATTTGTTATTCTCTTTGTCAGCACATGACCCAACTCACTCTGCACATGTTTTACAATATCCAGAGCGTCACACAATTGAGTACCAGGAACTTCCAGTTGTGTAACGGCTTTTGATATAGCTAAAACGTTGTGCTGATGTATGCCAAGTTTCCAGAGAAGGCATCTGAAGAGACTTCTTGCACACTCTTGATAGCACTTGATTCATTGCTATCAAGCTCACAGAAGATTTTCTTTATTTCGGTGTAGTTGGTGCAGTAATATTCAGCAGCATTAAGCCAAGAACTCGACCGCGTTAGAACAGGCAGAGGGTGGAGGGACAGTGAAGCGCTTGCTCCTTGAGAAAAGGTTTTCTTGCCATAGGAAATAATTTTTTTTTGTCCACATCAGAGTAATTTGATCGCACCTCTTCTGCAACTGTGTGTAAGGCAGGCGCGTATACCATACGAGGGTACAGAATCTGCAGCTCCTTAGCTGCTTTAGCTATGTATGAACTATGCCATCTGTTACTAGAAGCAAAACGTTGTCTCTGTTCACGCCATCCGGCCACAGTAGCTTCATAGAATTGTCGAACAAAATGGCAATTGTCCAGTTATTTACTCTCGAGAGAGAGCTTCACACGTTAGGAGGAAAATTTCTCCAGACTCGTCAATTTTTAGAACAGCAATAACAACGTCTGCAACATCCACATCGGTGGTTTCATCTAAGGACACGCAGACCTTTCGGTCAGCAACACTCATTCGAGAACCTCCTCGTAACACACGGATAAATAGTGTTTTCTCAATGTTGATTCATCTGGAATGGGATGCGTTGTGTACTTCTCGAAGAACTGTCTGAAGCGTGGATTCTTCAGCTTCTCCGATGGAATGTTAGAAGACACGAGTCCTTGAAGAACGATTGCAGTTGAAGATGGACCTGTCTGCTCAAATAACAGCCTTTGTCTGTCAGCACTTCTCTTCGCACAGCTGCTGTGCTTCCCAGTGTTAGTGTTGCTGCTTATTGAAGCGTTTCTCTGCCCCAAAATCGCGAACAAAACCCCGGATGTTACAATGCTGTTGGAGCACTTTACTTTCCGCGCGTTGAACCAGACTAACCGTTAGGGTTCAAACCGAATAGTGTGACCACGTGTGCCATGTTTGTGTCGGATGCCGCCTTCGATAGTGATTTGTCGAGGACGCGCAACAATGGGTTACGCAGCGAAAATCCGATTAGTGTTATACGCTGCTTGTCTACGTTTCAAATACAGCTTTGTTGTATTTATTTGAGACAATATCTTGAATCATTATAGTGTTAGACACATTTTAATCTTTTTATTCTTGTGTCTTAAAAATATGACAAATATGTGCATTTACGCCAAAATATGACCTATTACTAAACAAGGTGTAAATATGACTTTATATGCACAATAAAAATACATTTTTCTACACTTCCATACCTGGATTCGTGCGTAAATTGTTGCAAAATCTACTTTAAGTTTCAGAAAAAACACATGACTCGTCATTAAAATCCTATTACAGCCAGACTATCTCCACAATTACAGTCTTTGCTATTCACGAAATTCAGATAAATTTCAAAAAAGAAAGGGGTGTAAACTTTATCGTAAAAAAAAGCAGTTACAAACTGCGTCATGACCACGTGGAGGACAATAAACTAATTAATGCTTTTGCGATATCTCTTGAAACACGCAAAGAAGACGTTTTGCAAAAGCGCACGAGAAAAAAGAAATGGCGGGTTAAGACGTCGCAAATGCATTCTGCAGCTGTTTCCTCCTCTCTCCCTCTCTCCCACTGTCCTTCTTCTAATATCCCCCACCCACCGCTGTAGAACCCAAAGTCCCGCTAGGCGTCTCCTCCTCCTCCTCCTCCTCAATTCCACAACGGCTCTTCTCACAATCTCAGTTCATCCACTAAATCACAATTATCGGAGCACCACAACGCAACATGGCGGGACTTGGATGCCATTTCCAGACGACTCAAAGGAATATTTTAGTTTGAGGCTCCTATTCATAACATCCTTCAGTCATGTTCATAGTCTAAAATTATGAGAGGAATGTCCGTGAAAATATATTCATTCAGTGTATAAAAGACATATCCTCAGCCGGGTGGATTTTTTATTCACCGTATCATAAACGATATATAAAGAATATATTCAGAATACCCAACGGTTTTGCACTTACATCAATAATACAAATAACATTTATGGGTTTTATTTTTACATAATTAACGCGGTATTTTGTTGATTGTTATTTTAGGATTGTGCTGAAATGTTCGATCCAGTTAATATTGCTTTCTGACAATAGAATTATAAAATTAATTATTAATATTCATTTTCACGAAACGTACGATGACACGGGAAACGTACGCGCCGTCGAGAATTTGTTTCAAGTAATCTTTCGATGCTCAAGTTGCACAGTCGAGGGACGTTGTGGAACAACTTGTTCAATAAAAACCGTCGCATCGTTTTCAAACAGATTAAAACCTCGGATTTTATGAGAGCAGAAGTGATCTCTTCTGAGAAACACGACTTCTTTGCGACCCACTCGCTCACTCACTCACTTCACTCACCCACCGCCATCATCATCCTTTCGCCTCTCGACATCTCTTCTCCTGTGACGTTTCTTTTTTAATATTCAAAACTGGAAATCTTACTGCATTCACATTGAAATAAATATAAACTTAATAATTCAAACACATACTAACACAATGAACATTTCAGACAATTTTTTAAATGAGAAGTTTTAACGTTAAGTAAAAAATAAGTTGAAACGAGGACTTATCTTTTTTACATTAATTGTCTGAGGATGTTAATTGCCATTTTTTGCGTTTTGTTTATAAACAATATGTGATGAATCACTTGTTATCTCTTCCACTCTGATGGTAAGTTAACTGCACTCTGAAAGACTTAAGTCCACGTCATCGACGTCATTATCCTCATTTAGCACACGTGATATGGAAGCCTCCAGAGAACGCTGCAATGCACTTCACTTGACGCAGTTGCGGGATTTGTGTATTTGCGTGTTCGCGAATTTGGCAAAACATTTCACGTATTCGCAAACATGCCACCTTCACGTGGTCCGACCGCGCAAATAATGCCACAATAATGCCACACATGTGTTCTTATATCAATGATNTCACGTGGTCCGACCGCGCAAATAATGCCACAATAATGCCACACATGTGTTCTTATATCAATGATGGACGGGATTTATTTGGTATAATTCAAGGAATACTTATACTGTTTCGTTATTCCAGCCCGTATTAAAGACATTGTAGAATAAAATACAGGTTTCAAGAATCAGAATATGAACAAGTCTCCATCACGCGCTTCGCTCTGCTGAGCGAAAACCGCTCGGGAAAAACCCGCTCGTGGACGAAGGTTCGAAGGACGAATATTTGAGTCCTTTTGATGTGCGACTGTAAAAAAACCGACCAGAGGACGGAGACGAGTGTTTGCGTATTTGCCACAGTGGGGCGAATACGTCGAACAGAGAGAGAGACAAATTCTCTCTTCTAATCTGCTTTTCTTATCTTCCTGCGCCGCGTCCGCTCTTCCCGAGCAACTGCAACTGCCATCATCACGTCTCTCTCTCATGATGTGGAATCACAAGACAGCCTCCCTCTTTCACACACACACAGAACGCTTTGTGTTCTTTCACTTGAAGAAAGGACTTTTGCTCCTCGTGTTCCTTCGCTTCGAGAAAACCTCAACGGTTAGGTTAGGTTAGGTTAGTTGCAGTAAATCACTTTGCGTAGGCAGTTTGTGACAACTCTCTAGACAAAAAATTATTGAATGATTTCTACGTTTATTGCGAGTCGAATTGTTTTCATGTTGGGATGGCGCTTGTGCGCAGTCAATTCAGTTCACTTGATGGCTCTTGTGGCGCTATTCTGTTCTTTCTGTACTATAATCATTTATTTGAACAAAACTTGAATTCGTCAAGTTGGCAATTCGTGTTAGGCAGCCATTTTGCATAATTTTCGGTTGCACAGTTACATCACTTAAGAGTATACTCTCACTTCTGCGGCCGAAATAAGACATTTTCGATTCAAGATGTAATACACTGTCATCGGGGGGAATTATTTTGAGTCTGGTCAGCTCCCTCCAAATTCTGTTATTCCGCGGGGCGCCATTTTCTATTCGCTTTTCATCGCGGGACGGGGTTGGGATAAAATGTTGCCCGATGATTGAAACTAATAAAGGATCGTCGAAAAGCTTTTGTCAAATAACTTGTCGCCCCTCTCGTGCCTCAGGTGGTAGCGTTCTTGCTCTTCACCAAGCCATCCCGGGTTCAATTCCCGGTGGGGCCAGAAAAATTTGTAGCTCTTCGCACGAATGTCCTTCAGTTCATTTAGCTATTGTGACTACTGAAAAGCGAACCCTCCTCCTTCTATTAACCTCCTACTGCTCCTAGTATCAATAACTCTAACTATTACCAACTACTTTTATTAAGCGGCAAACCCAACTAAGCGGCCTACCTACTAAAAATATCCCCTACCATCCAACTCCTATCGCTCCATGTAGATAAGCTTCAATAGCACTAAGTTGCATTTCCCATTTTCTATACATACTACAACAACAACAACAACAACAAAATCACTTCAGTTTGTCCGTCGGAAGCAGCGAATGAATGAACCCAGTGCGCAGGCGGCAGCAGCAGTAAGGCTTCTCGAAGGTCACTGAAAATGGGAAGACGACGCCCTGCGACGCCCTGCATCGCAGCACGAGAGAGAGAGAGAGAGAGAGATCCTCCTCTTCCAGAACACGAAAGCAACGAAACTCATCAGCGATGAATACAATTGGAATGAGACAGGAACCTTCCCTTGTGGACGAATGTGCAGTTGAAGTCGGTTAATTTCCCCAAAGAATCACAAAACCTCATCGTAAAATCCCCAAAGATTTTATAATAAATTTAAACTGAACTGTGCAACTTGACTCCTTTGTACAATTAAACAAAATGGAAATAGAAGAACACTTCTCTTGTCACAGGACAAATGTTTTATTAATCTCGAATTTTTACTTCACTAATAACTACAATTTATTTTCAATAATTAATGGACAACAGTAGGTATTTATTAAATAATTTCTTTCGTAAATATTAAATCCGCCACTGCCCACGGACCCTTGGTGANGACCCTCGGTGGGAATTGATGGGATTGTCCCTTGCTTGTTTCCGGAGAGTAACTTAGTTTACTATACTCCAAGTCACGTAACTTTGCAACCGAAAATCATGCGACATGGCAAATGCCTAACTCTAATTGCCAACTTCTACCAATTCAAGTTATATCCAAATGAACATTAATAGTAGTCACTAAAGCGACTATTTTCTGTAAAAAAATATACAATTTGATAACACAACAAACTAAGACGCAAAAGGTAATATTCGATGCCAAAAAAGGTATTTAAGGAATGTGAAATGAATCGGTGTCCGAGGTTGGCGATGGATTTAAGTTTTCATCAATTCGAATGTCCTGCCAACACAACGCGAGGTATAAATAGCATTACTTTTGTAGCGACACGCCCCTGTCGCTACATAGTGACATTCCAGAATATTCCGGAATAGTCACCAAAGCCAACTCCCAGTAACATACTAAATCAAGGAGACCTAGGCCACTGTTGAAACCTAGTTACGGGACTTGTTGATTGAGAAACGAGATTTTCATTCTGGTGTGAGCTTCCCTACGAGTCACATCAGTCTAGTACCAACCTCTCTACGGGTCGCATCACCCGACCGCGCTTCGCTACGAGTGACATCAGGTGCTAGTCTACTACAAAAGCAACACTGCTCACGTACGCGCACGCACTTTACTCAGTGTTAAGTTCAGTCAACTACGAGTTTCACTACCAGTGACAATATTCTACTGCTCGCTTCACTACGAGCGACATTAATTTCCCCGCTCTTCCTCACATTGCGTTCGGGAACGGGTTCTCAACGTCCACGTTTAGAATCAGTGCTCAATTCAACTCGCTGACTTATTATTCGAGTCAAGTGTTATTCTTCAGTGACACTCCCAGATTTCCACGGACTTTATGTATGTACTGCATGTGTGGAATCTACATTGATTTGTGAGTAATCTAAACTGATTTATATCACATCGGAAATTGTTTTAAACTCATTTAACTGTTTCAATCTTCACTAAGAGACCTATGACAGAATGTTGTTACGTACGTTGTTTCTCGTTCTCAGTCTGTGGCTTTCACATCGAATCTACATAATTTCTTGTAGTTTAGTATTAAGTTTTACCTTCTCTTGTCTATTATTTATTTCGTGAGGGATTCGTACTCGAACACGCAGGGGAATTTTAAGTATCAATATTAATCAGACAGTTTACAATAATAAGTGAACTACCCCCGACAGTCTTGTGGACGACGGCGAAGTGTAGGTGTTGGCTGCACTGTGCAGAAGCGCTGTACCAACATGAAGCCGATTAGACTGAAAATAATAAATAGAGAGGACAGCAGACTAATATACAATAAACTCATTATTTCTCGAAACAAAGTATCATGTCTTCGAATATATATATATAGTTATCACAAATCCATTTTATTCGATTGTTGAGATGCGAGGGACATGAAAGCGTCTCTCTGCTTCGTTCACAATGACCTTGACCTCAGAACAAGGTCGAGACACAATAACAAAAATCTAATTCATCTCGCTCAGTCTGAGGTCCATCCAATAAAAAGAATTAATTCTGTAGCCGCATCCTGGCCCGGGTTTTTCTCCGTTTTTCCTTCGGGTAGAGGCGGATTTCTTATACAGGTTTTCTAGGCTTTGTCTAGGGGCGTGTTTATTGTAACAATAAATCGTGAATTTAGTGTGTTTTTTTTTCAACTCTTATGATTTTTGAAACACTATATTCGGAATAATCTATAGTTCGATAATAACTTGTACATGTAAATTTACAAACATATTTGCTTTAAATTACAAACATATTGACATTATATATGTATTATAACTCGCAGCTAACTTTTTTCTTATCTAGGAAATTTTGCTTTAATTTTTGAATCCGCCTCTGCCTTAGGAATTGCCCTTGATCGGAATTGATGGGATACGTCCCTTGCTTGCTTCCGGAGAGTAAATTAGTTTATTGTCCTCCACGTGGTCATACGCAACAGTTTGTACTGCTTTTTTCACAATGAATTTATGAATAAGAACCAAACAACTCCATACGTTTATGCAAAATAATGACTTCGATATATTTGAATTAGAAATAGATTCGCAACGCAAAAATCAATTACAGAAAAGAGGTAATTGGTAATTAAATCAAACGAAGTGTTTCGAGAACCAATCAGAGCTCCAAAACAAATAGACAGCGATTCCTTTTTCCAAGACACTCAACTTCAAACACGATATTTGTCATTTTATACAAAACACCCACTCCGTTTGCTGCTGCTTTTTTCAGTACACTTATTTTTACGAAAAAATTGAAACTAGTATGAAATGTTCCGAANTTTTTTAGTACACTTATTTTTACGAAAAAATTGAAACTAGTATGAAATGTTCCGAATATGATATTAATTTTAGAAAACAAGGAATTTTTTATTGAATTCTATTTCTTTCCTTTTTCTTTTTTTATAAATACAATACGNACAATACATCGCCACTTAACAAAAGGAGGGAGAGAATCTACGATTTGCTACAGGGTTGACCTCGATACAAAGCCCTCCAAGGGCTTCAAGCGTTTACTCACGTAGCCCCCCACACACAATCGTCTTCAGTTTGAATTCAACGAGTTCAATTTCTTCTATTTAACTTTCTTTGTACGAATGTATGTTGTCCTTCCGTTTCGAAATTTACATTTGATTTATCGGTCACTTCCAAATTTCCAATCAAGCAGAAATTGGACAGACATGTGTGATTTGCATGACAGAATATGATTCTAGCAGCAGTTTACGAATGTCTATCCCTGAAGGGGGTGAAATGGGGTGAAATATATGAGAGGGTCAATATCGCCTGGAATAGTTTCAACCAATCATGGTACACAGATGACTGAGTATCCGGGGAGGAGACAACCCTGGCGCCCGCCCCTAGGGACGAGGTGGGAAGACGACGGTGACGAGTCCAACGGTTGTGCTCACTTCACAAATAAACGACTTCTAATAATATTAAAAAGGATAAAAAACAATTTCTTTTTCAAACAAGCATTTATACGAAGCTTGACGCATTACAAATTCTGTGATTTTTTTTTTCTTTTTTACCATTACAAACGATACTTTGGTGGTTATCGTTCACTTTCGTCAATCTTTCTCTTTTTCCAGAGAGAGAGAGAGAGACACACACAGACAGACGCTTGTTTCGCCTGACGTCTTGTGCCTCCAACGTCTTTTGTGCCTTTTTCCGCCTCCGCTGACGTCAGATTCACAGAAATTAAAAAAAAGAAGAAGAGAGCCGACTGTCGCGACGAAGCGATGTGTTGTGGGGGGGGGGGGGGGTGAGGGAGGGCGGTGGAAGAGCCGAGAACAGCTGAGCGTAGCGTCGCGCAGCTTCGGCCGAAGTCCGCAGGCAACAGGGTCCCAGACTCTTCATCATTCAACGTCTCTCAAAACACAGTGTTAGGCAGCATTCGAATACAATTTCACACAACACTTAAAATAACTTGTTACAAAAAATAAATAAAAGGATTTGCCACATCGAACATGACCTTCAAAATACTCATAACAATTACAAAATAACTTTCTCGCATGCTTGTATTGTGTGTTTTTAGCATTCATATTAGTTTAGTTTTATATGTACTCATCCTCGCCACGGTTGTGTTCATTAATTTATTTCTGTAGCCCCACCTTGGCCCGGATTTTTCTCCGGTTTTCCTTCGGGTAGAGGTGAATTTTATATGCAGCTCATATAGACATAGCTCTTGTCCATTGAAACAATAAATCTTAAATCCAGTTTTATTTAATAATTACGATTTATAAAGAATACTTTCCGAACAATCTATATTATAAACAATGCTTTCCGAATAATCTATAGTTTGATAATAATTTTTACTTGTAAAATAACTTCTTTGTTCTATTAAATACAAATTTGTTGGAAATATGTTGCTATTATACCACGAACCTAACTATTTTTATTGTTAGGAGTAAAAAGGGCTGAAGTGATCAATCCTTCGCCTCTGACCTCGATAGGGCCCTTGATCGCAATTGATGGAGTACGTCCCTTGCTTGCTTCCGGAGAATCAATTAGTTTATTGCCTTCAATGTGGTCATACGCTGTTACTATATTTTTTGAAAAAATATTTATTTATTTACGTAAAAAAGTACTTTCAGTTTCGAAACAATATAGGGGAGCAACAAACTACGAGAAGAATAAAACATTAATCTTAAGTACTACGAGAGGCGAATTCTGTGTATTTTGTATTTTGAGCACAAAGGTTTTGACTTCCTGTTGATCGTCGTTAGGTCGGGTCAAGTAACGAATTAATTTCAACATAAAAGTCGAAATATTGTTATTAACTTATTAACTCAAAATACTCGTAAGTCTTTTAATTAAATTTAAATTAAAGTAAATGAAACCAATGAATAATTTTTGTAATTTGAAGAACAAAGAAAAGAGAGCAAATACGTCCTAAATGAAAGGGCGCCGCCGTCGCTTCGAATTAAACAAAACGATCGGTACATTTTTTATTCTTCTTTACAAGAGAACACAAATGTATCAACTAATTACCAATTGCAAAATAATTCATCGAAATAAGGTATACAAAAGTACACACCAATTTAATTGAACAGCGAAATTAGTTACTGTGTAATCCGATCACTATGTCCCTAAATTAATTAAAGTTATTTACAAGAACTGCTGAACAAATAACACAAAGGTTGATGATTCGGTTAATTATTTGATGAACAGGTTAATTAATTTCCTAGAGTCAATCAGAAAATAGCAATATTATTAATAGTAGAACTTAATAAGTCAACATCGTGAATTGCCACATCAATGATTAACTTCCGACTTCAAGGAAGCAAGTTGAAATTTCCCACGTTCAAAATAACGTATGTCAATACGTATTAGCTTTCGGAAACAAAGTCACTTACTTGCGGAGTTCCTCAAGGTTCAATTTTAGGGCCTATCCTCCTCTTATTGTACGTAAATGATATGTCATCCACCACACGCCCGCTTGCAAAATGGTTCTCATTGCTGACGACACAAATCTACTATGTAAACATGTCAATGCGCAAAAAGCTCTATCTAATGTTCTCGTCTTTTGGTTTCATTCAAATCGTCTCATCGTTAATACTAATAAAACAGTATCCTTGTCATTTCGATATAGTGTAACGAAATCTCTTCCTCCTACATCCCTTTCGCCAAACGGAACCCAAATAAAATCAGACAAGATAACAAAATTTTTAGGGCTTCACATTCAGCACAACATTACATGGAATTGCCATATTGTTAATTTGAATTCCAAACTAAGCAAAATATGCTATGCATTCCGAACTTTAGCCAACATTGTTAGTCAACACGTTTCTCGCTGCAAGTATTTTGCAAATGTTTATTTTCATTTACGGTATGGCATTATCTTCTGGGCTCAATCCACTCAGAGCATTCAAACTTTTAGAATTCAAAAGAGAATTGTTCGGATTATATGTAAATCTCACTCCCGAAATTCATATAAACCTTTATATAGAGAATTAAATGTTCTCCCCCTCTCTTGCATATACATTTATGAAGTAGTCGTGTTTGTTAAGACAGAACTATAAAAATCCCACCCCTGCTTTAGAACAAATTTACAGATTTTAATTAATGAAGTTAATGAGAGTTTCAATTTCCTAATAAATATTGTTTTCCATATGATTTCGGATGATGTAAGTGATGTCAATTTCTCTTATACGTTATGACGCCATTGTTATAGTACTCTAGATAAAAGGATTAATTTCCTTTTTCATGTACGACGATTTTGCTCCTTTTGGTTTTTAATAGTTTATTTTTTGACTGTACACAACCTTGTTGGCCCGGGTTTTCTTCCGGTTTTCCTCCGGGTGGTGGCGAATGCCATTTAATACTTTCGCTATTATCAATCTCGAATTTTTACTGCACTAATACCTACAATGCATTTTGGAATAACATATGGATAACAGTGGGTATTTATTAAATAATTTCTTTTGTAAATATTAAATCCGCCACTGCAGCCCATGGGCCCTTGAACGGAATGGATGGGATCACGGCCCTTGCACACACGCACACACACACACACGCACACACACGTGGTCATACGCAGTTTGCAATTAGCTATTTTTTATTCTTGGATTTTTTGATGATGTAGAAGTTTATTTCGCATAACGTAACTAATAGTAAGTTTTTATCACAAAATATAAAAAAACTGTTCGTCCATAAAAGGTGGAAACTAATTAACAACTAATTAACACACACTAATTAATGCACGAGACGAAGAATAAAAAGGCCATTTTGGATCATAATTTTTGTAAAAACGGAATAAAGTCGCTCATTTCCTCCAATTGGAGATTTTGCGAAACGACAATATAATTTGTTAAAACAACGTATAATTTACTCACTTTTGACAAAAGGGTTTCCCAAACTGATTGAACCTAATTAGTGCTGAGTGCAAATTTCACATTTTCTCGCAGATATAACAGAGCGCGATCATGTATACGCATTTTATGTTACGGTTACGTCATGTTACAAATAATTAGCCGCGAAACGCATTGACAGACATTGTTGTATCATATTTCTCCAGAATATTAATTTATTTCCTAGCATGCATATATTAGAATTGTGTTTATTTTATATTCCACAAATACAGTAAGTTTGAGACATTTTAATTTTATAAAATATAATAAAAATTATTTATTGTAAATTTTCGTAAAACTAATTTTTAATTGTTTTTTTAGTTTATATTAATTATGTTCTTGTCGCAGAATGCAACAATGCAGAAACCTAAACTTTGGAACTCTACCTCTGTGCCAGAATGCGAGAACTAGAAAATAAATATAGTGTTCTCTGAATTTTAAAACTTCCAAAGAGTTCCGTCAGGCGAAACGTTTGGGAAACCCCGGGTTAACTATTGAAACTTTATCGATCGATATTAAAATGCTATAAACCTAAGGCATTGCAAGCTCTATTGACACGCACCACTTTTTATATTAACAGTTTTACAGACGTTGTAATTCATGCCCTTCCAAAGTACATTACAATAAAGAAACATTTCACCTTAGATGAAGTGAAGAAAAAGTGAATTATCGAAAACCTTCGATTGTGCAATATTTTCGTTGAATGTTTCGATGGCGGAAAAGTCACTTGCTACAAACTGAACTGGGAAGAAACGTCTTAGTCTCTGACGTCACGTCGTCGACAATTCACGAAACTTTGAAACATTCACGGAAGCAGATCTCTTTTCCTGCTCCTGGCGTTAGCTGCGGTTGTGAATGAGCTCTCTGTTTTTTTTTCAGTTTAATCTTCCTAATTATTTTATTTTTCTCGAGTTTTTGTGATTAAGTTCTTGGATTTAGTTCCTACCTTTATTGTAGTGTAAAATTTGTTTCTTTTGTGTGTGTTAAGTGAAAGAAACATTAAAACCTTTCCCTAAGGTTTATCACGCCTAATGGACCTAACATACGTCGCATTGTTTTCATTTAAGCGCTTCTCAAAGGTGTGATAAAGTTTACGTAAGTAAAAACGAAACCATTAATTTAGTTTCTTGGTGCATCATAAGTAAAACGTTAGGCCGCATTTAGATTTTCTCGTACACATTCTATCACATAATAATCAAACTTTCAAAGAAACCCTGCCCTATCGTTGCACCCAAGTTTTCGTCGTCATAATTCCATAGAATTATTACATCATTTTACAATCCGTTTTTCTTGATTTTTTCGTATTTATTTACATTTTAACATAATATAGAGTAGTTATTGTCGATTAACTTAATCTCCAGTTGTTGTCCTAAATAATTACTTCAATCATTTTTGTCGTCGGTTTGTTTGTACATTTAATTTATTTAATATTTCATTTGTAACTTCCGTAGTAATAAATATATTATTATACTAATATCCTTCATTGAGTGTTAGTTGACATTTTTCGTGTATTCTCATTTGCTTTTGTCGTTAAGTTGCTAACTTTCTCACAACAATGGACACTATAGCATTCTTTAACTCGTACTGGTGCTACTGTGGTACTCGAAGGTAACAATCGCGTTCGGGTGCAGTGTGCGGGCTTGATCCGGAACTAGAAGCTGTACCAATTTCAAATTCCTCTCCACAATTTAACGTCGATTCCATTTCTCGTGAGTCACTAACTCTTTGCGAAAATAAAATAATTATATTTCATCATAATGTCCAATCCCTTTCAAACAAATTGACAGACATTGAAATTCTGGTACACGAAAGTCGATTCGATTTGTTATGCCTCACAGAGCATTGGCTTTCAACTAACAACATCAACGATACTGCTATTTCTAATTATTATTTAGCAAGTTCTTACTGTCGGCAAAATTTTAAAGGCAAAAATCCCCACGGAGGTACGTGTATCTACGTTCGTAATGATATTTTATCTTCTCCACTGACAGGCTACGAGAACTTCTGCGTAGATAGTGTGTTCGAAATTTCTGCAGTTGAACTGACCGACACCGGTATTGTTGTTTTGTGTATTTATAGACCTCCTCAATCAGATCTTGACATATTTTTTC
Source organism: Laupala kohalensis (assembly GCA_002313205.1). Lineage (NCBI taxonomy): Eukaryota > Metazoa > Arthropoda > Insecta > Orthoptera > Trigonidiidae > Laupala > Laupala kohalensis. Next base: position 449,176 of record NNCF01127482.1, on the reverse strand, counting down.
GGAACTTCGAAAATGTTTTAGAACATATCGCACATAAATCTACTAAATCTATCGTTATATGTGGTGATTTCAATATCGATTTCTTGAGTACATCCGACTCTGCACATTCACCAGTTAATCGATTCAAGAATCTTATCGACTCCTTCAACCTTATTACTACGATAAACGACCCCACTCGCCTCTCCGGCTCATCTCAAACATTGCTAGATCAAATTATAGTCAACAATGGAATCTCGTATCTCTCTGAAGTGTTTATCGCCGGATACAGTGATCACCTTGCTCAAGTATTGACTATTAATAATAAACTAAAACCGCTTAATATCCTTTACAAGTTTTCAAGAAATTTAATGACACAAATCAATCCATATTTATAAATTATTTGCGTAAAGAAACATGGAAAGATGACAATCCACATCAGATTGCAAAATGGTTCTTTTTGCTGATCACACTAATTTACTACGTAAACACGCCAACGCTCAAAGAGTTTTGTCTAATTTTACGACTTAGTTCCATGCAAATAGTCTCATTGTAAACACTGACAAAACAGTGTCTATGTCATTTCACAATAGTATCACAAAATCTTTACCCCAGGTTTCNACAATTAAAAACTGTTACGAATACAAAATTTTGAGGTCTCCATATTCAAGACAACCTCAAATGGAATCGTCACGTTGACAATCTCAATTCCCAATTAAGCAAATTGTGTTACGCAGAACGAATCTTAGATAACGCAGTTGGTCTCGTTGCGTTTATTTCTGCAAACGTTAACTCCCATTTACGTTACAGCGTTACCTTCTGGGGCAATTCCGGTCAGAGCATTCAAACTTTCAGAATTCAGAAGAGGATAGTTCGGATCATTTGTAAATCTCACCCCCGAAACTCCTGTAATCCTTTATTCAAGGAATTAAATATCTTAACACTTCCCTGCATTTATATTTATGAAATGGTCGTGTTTGTTAAGACGGAATTCCTGAAGTGCCACCTTTGCTTCATACGAACACAATACTCGCAATAGTAGTAATATTCATCGTCCTAGTGTCAACCACTCTTTGCCAAAAAGGACCGCATCATTCGGGAATCGTTCTATATAATTCCCTGCCCAAGAATATAAAAGATATTATGAAATTGAATCTCTTCAAATCCGCGGTTAAAAACTACCTCCTGCACCAGTGCTTCGATTGTCTGGATTAACCGTATCCGGATAATCGAGGTTCTACTGTACTTTATTATTCGCAGAACTGATTTTTACTGTTGGTGGACGAGACAATTATTTTAGGAATTTAAAACGATAACAAATTAGGATTTTTGTTGGGTTCATTATATTTAATCATGTGTGAGAGTCACAGTATTTTCCTTGTCTTCGCTTCTTCTCGTGACGGGGATGACGTGAAAGTCAGGGGAAACGGGAGAACCCGGAGAAATCCATCCGCGGACACCGCTTTGTGCACTACTCGCATCCGACAGGGTTTGATGCAGGAGGTGGAAGGCGCTAGAACTACGTTAAAGTTAAGATTCTCTTTCATCCGAACGTCACCATTTCTATCTCCTTCGCTCTATTCCACGAAACATTCAATTGAGGAAAAGCTTTCCACACTTTTCTATTCGCTATAATTGTAATATTTATAGTAAATAGGAGGAAATGTAGCTTAGAGTTATTGACGTTTATCTATATGGAAGGATAGTGTTCATTTGTGCCCTTTATGTAATGTCGTAGGACGAGTTTCATGCTTTGTGTGAGGGAGTTGGAAGGAGACAAGTTGGGTTATCGAGCTCAGAGCACCGTACACACTTGAAAACGTCACCTAGTTGAGGGAATCGAACCCGTGCACTCCCTCGCAGCGTCGGTTCAGAAGTTTTAAGTTGAGATCGTTGCTCGTATGTGATACACGTGTGGAAGGAAGCGGGAAGTAAACGGAGCATCCGGTGGAAGGTGAGCAGAGGAAGAGCAACAGGAAAGAAAGCGAATGCACTTGTACATTTCCATAACAGCAAGTAACTATAACTCACACGCCATAGTTTGTTTTTATTATTTTATTTGTATTTATAGTAAATGTAGCTTAGTGCCATTGAAGCTCATCTACACGGAGCAGCGATAGGATGTAGGAGTTGGGAGTTAGTGTTGGCTATTGTTAGCTTATTTGTACAACTTGGCCCACGTGGAGAGAGGGGTTAGTGGTAGTAGTTAGTAATAGTTTCAGTTCGTGATATTGGGAGAAGTAGGATGCGGATAGAGGAAGGAGGGGGTTCGATTTTTAGTAGTCACAGTTATTTATGAACCGAGACGTTAATGTAAAAAGGTACATTAATTTTTTCCGGCCCCGTCGGGAATCGAGCTCTGGATGAGCGAGCACGCGAAAGCCCGTTGTCGTCACCGCAGGAGCCACAGAGTGTTTTCGTGCAAAATATTTAATCTTACGGGATTATATCCGTCTTAGCGTCTACGTCATGTTTCCAACAATAGTTTTAAATATTCTCTACGTAGTGACTGTAAATAACTATGGGAGAAACGTTTGTGCCGTGTCCACTTCATATTCTGTGAAAATTAACCTAGAAGTAATGGTAAATATTCGGTAAGGTGTAAATTTATCCTGAGGAAGGTTAGTTTACCGGTCGATATCTCTCAATGCAATGAAGTCGAAGAGAGAGAATACAAGTAGAAAAGCGTTCACTTGAGTTATTGGGGGCGTCAGACTCCTCGCAAGTGGTGACAGATTATTAACCGCTCGACACAAGTGGTTGGCGTCGTATGGAGGTCAAACGCTATGTGGTTCAACATAACACAACTCACACACAAATAGACCCACATGTACGTACCACTTGTCCGAAGGGGGAAAACGAAGTTTGCTGAGTATGTCTCTCTCTCTCTCTCTCTCGCACATTGACTCCGGGGGAGGGGGGGGGGCAACTCGATTCCCTTCTCTCACTTCTGCTCACAACACGTACGTTCCCTCCTCCTCCTCCAAGAGAGAGAGAGAGACAGAGATGAGCGATACACAAAGAGTGGAAGGCAGTGAAAGACGGAACGTGGAAATTGCGAGTGTGGTTCCTCCCAAAGGGTCGCAACTAAAGAAAAATGGGCCGCAATTGATGGGAGCCGAGACCCAACATCGTTGGATTTATATCATACGAAAGTCTAGAACCCAAATACGGGAACTTACGTTATTTTAATTTGTAATCTGGACAGAAGGTTCAACGAAAAATGTGCTTTTGTCAGAAAGCAACGAACGTTCGCTCAAACTGCGCTCTCGCCACAATAAAAGAGAATGAATACAGGTTGCGGTTAAGATTGAAGAAGAAGCTTCGCCATTCGAACGCTGCTCGAAGCGAGAGGGAAATGTCTGGAGAGCAGCAGACCTTGAAAGAAGAAAGAATTCTTCCATGCACTGCACTTCCAGTCTTCTAGATCTCTTAAGAAAGACACTCGCGTAGGGGAGAGAGAGAGCCAACTGCAGTTCATTCATTAGAGAGATAAGGGATTGAAAGCAACACCACTTCACAGACAACGTGGTCGTTCCGATAGATAGTTTTCAAATCAATCTAGAAATCACGCAAAAGAAGGAAGCTTTCATTTAAGAAAACTAGGATTCCGTCGCAAGTAAGAGTCTTCCGAAGTTACGTTTAGAGAATTCAGTCTCCAAAACGACTATACTCTAATGATATCAAACGTATGGCATTCAACCCCCGGTTCCACCGAGAATTTTGTCAACTCTCCTACATGATGTGAACCCTTAAAGAGAGAAAGAAAGAAATAAACAAGTTTTTTTGTCCAAAAAAGAAATTGCGTATTACCATTTGAATTTCGCGTTCATGACATTATATCGTAACTGACCTTATATCACAACTCATCTTGCGGTTTAAAGCCGTCCAAAAGTCTTAATGATTGAAGATATCAATACATCTAGATTGCGTTTCGCAAAAATTAATTCACCGAAGGAAAAAAATAAACATTTGATTCAAATTTGATAAAATAATAAATAAAAGACGACTGACCACGTCAGTGCCATAAAACTCTAAATAAAAATGAAGAGAGAAAACACAACAGTTATTTAACAACGCACCGTGGAAAATACGGTAATTCGTTCTTTATCCGCGAATGCGAGATATCTAGAATCCGGTGCGCGCCCCTAGTGGCACGTAATGACAACACGGAAGCGTTGCACTTTTGTTTTCCCGCTCAGTTGATTCCAGGTGGCGTTGATGACGTCACACTTAATTCACGTCACGACCTGCCTTTCCCCCCACCCTCTACTGCTGACAGCCGAAACTAAAAATGAGAGATATTCCTATTGGAATGGTCACAGCACAAACAGAAAAAAAGAAAAAGGATTTCAATGCGTGTCAGTGGTAGTNTGAAAGAAGAAAGAATTCTTCCATGCACTGCACTTCCAGTCTTCTAGATCTCTTAAGAAAGACACTCGCGTAGGGGAGAGAGAGAGCCAACTGCAGTTCATTCATTAGAGAGATAAGGGATTGAAAGCAACACCACTTCACAGACAACGTGGTCGTTCCGATAGATAGTTTTCAAATCAATCTAGAAATCACGCAAAAGAAGGAAGCTTTCATTTAAGAAAACTAGGATTCCGTCGCAAGTAAGAGTCTTCCGAAGTTACGTTTAGAGAATTCAGTCTCCAAAACGACTATACTCTAATGATATCAAACGTATGGCATTCAACCCCCGGTTCCACCGAGAATTTTGTCAACTCTCCTACATGATGTGAACCCTTAAAGAGAGAAAGAAAGAAATAAACAAGTTTTTTTGTCCAAAAAAGAAATTGCCTATTACCATTTGAATTTCGCGTTCATGACATTATATCGTAACTGACCTTATATCACAACTCATCTTGCGGTTTAAAGCCGTCCAAAAGTCTTAATGATTGAAGATATCAATACATCTAGATTGCGTTTCGCAAAAATTAATTCACCGAAGGAAAAAAATAAACATTTGATTCAAATTTGATAAAATAATAAATAAAAGACGACTGACCACGTCAGTGCCATAAAACTCTAAATAAAAATGAAGAGAGAAAACACAACAGTTATTTAACAACGCACCGTGGAAAATACGGTAATTCGTTCTTTATCCGCGAATGCGAGATATCTAGAATCCGGTGCGCGCCCCTAGTGGCACGTAATGACAACACGGAAGCGTTGCACTTTTGTTTTCCCGCTCAGTTGATTCCAGGTGGCGTTGATGACGTCACACTTAATTCACGTCACGACCAGCCTTTCCCCCCACCCTCTACTGCTGACAGCCGAAACTAAAAATGAGAGATATTCCTATTGGAATGGTCACAGCACAAACAGAAAAAAAGAAAAAGGATTTCAATGCGTGTCAGTGGTAGTGTACCTTTTGCAGAGGGGTTTCATTGGTTCGAAACGGAAAAAGTCAAGATAAATAGAGGAATACTCACAGATGCGTCAGAAAAGATTGATAGCGTTCATGCTCATCAACAAGCTGTGACGACTGAAAAGCGAACCCTCCTCCTCAACCCTTCACTATTACTAACTAACTAACTACTCCTACTAACAATGGCCCCCACCACCCAACTCCAAACATCTCCTATTGCTCCATACAGATAAGTTTGAATACCACGCTACATTTCCCATTTACAAATATTACAATAATAATAAAAACAGAATATCGTTTAGAATATTCGAAACAAAACACATTTCTTAAACATCAACTTCATCACAGGAAACATTGAGAGTAATACTTCAACAGTGTTTCATAATTAACAGTGATATATTTCTTCATTCCAACACTGATGTCAAACCTTCATTACAAAAAATTATTATTATAAGCAAGAGAAAACATTACATTAAAAAAATATATATTATATTTAACACTTAAGTAACAAGTTAAAAAGATTCGCAAATACTTCATGCATTATTATTACTATATCTGTTCTGTGCTCAGGACCCATAAATACACCCAACTGCTTTTGCATCACGTGCGAGATAATATCTTACAAATGTGCACGGAAGCTTAAAGAATTGAAGATTATGGAAATATGTGAATGTAAAGGAGCTTTTAATAATTAAACAGTGCCGAGAGACTGCGCGTTTTATCGAACAGGAGAGAGTATTTTGTTGGATCTGAACATCTCTAGGACACGTTTTGGAAACGTCTTTTGTCGAATCAGAGTTAATTGAAGAGAAGATACATAGAGAGCAGCACTTTCGCTTCGGAGAGACGCAGTCTGACATTTATGAACATACTTGCTCCTAACCTGGGATTTTTCTTACACTTATGTGCATACACTCAGGAAAAAATAAAATCTATCGAAGATCAAAATACTTTTACTTTACTGGTTTTTAAAAACACGTAGATAATTTCCTGATTTTTCGAATCATAACAATCCACACTTAATACAAAACATGCCTGTGTACACTGCCACACGCGGAGACCGTGCCGGTGGAATTTTCGCTGGAATGACGTAGCTGCATCATTTCATTAAAATTGTTGTAAAATATCAACTATTCGTTGAAATTGATCGATTTGAAGTTGTTTTGTAAACGCACAAAGCAAATAATGCTTTAAATTTGAGGAGGACTGATCTTTTTCCTTCTTAAATTACTTTCTTAACTTGAAGTGTTTTAACTCTTCTATTTTTAAGAACGATTTATCGATAATGTAGGTTACTTTTTGTAGATAGACACATGCTGTCCTAGACGTTTTTGTAGAACTCTTTGAGGCAAACAATATTGTCAGTGAGGGTCGTCACATTGTGGTATGTGGATTATATATCCCTCAGAGCGACTATAGGCTAAAACCCCAAATGACACTCGTAGTTTGAAACATTTCTATTCAGAGTAGCGTTTTGAATGTTGTTCATACCCTTACGACGCAAAACATTGAATTATTTGACTTGAGATTACTATGAGAAACGTTCGTGGGCTTACGTTNTGAAGGGAGGGAAGGAAGGAAGGAAGGAAGGAAAGAACTCGACGGCGCAAAGACTGTCGCACGTCACGGGGCATCGAAGAGAAGTGTTCATCAAAAACTGAAAATAAAGCAACTACGTCGGAGAAAGATCTAAATTAATGACAAAATTTTAAATTCTCAAATGGGATTTTCCAAGTTCAACAGTGAAAGTCAGTAGCGGGAATAATGAGTTAATTAGAGCTGTGTTGGTAAATATTTCCAAGATTCCTAAATAGTTGACAACTCGACTACACGCAAGAGTTTGTACGTGAGCAGGGAGCTGGTCGCTCGCTTCAGAATAACATGAGTTATAACTTTTAGTACGTTCACCCGATACGCAAAAATAACAGAAAGCATTTATATAATTTATAGTATTTCACCGTCTATGTTTTTTACGGAAATGTTCGAGATATTGGAATATAAAAATGCCCAATAACTCCTTACAACATACATTCTTTACGCGTGTTCAAGAGAGAATATAAAAAGTTCTATTGAAATTTAAAATATTTTTTATCACAAAGTGGCGAGTTGCATATTATATTATCTGCTCGAACTGCACTGAGCAACAAACTTTATTTTATGAAACATTGATTCAAATGTTTGCCATTTCATTGTTACTTCTTGTCTTAATAAGTCTCATCAGTGAATCAAAACGCTTCAACTCACTACTGACTAAAATATCCTTCTGTTCTTATCACCACATTTGCGAACTCACGTCTACAGTGCGCTCGTACTAGTTTCAAACAAACACTACTTCTAAAAACTCATCGCAAAAACTTTTGAATTGTTTTCTCTTACACGACTGTTATTCCACACGAAGTGGACGAGTTCTCACACTAGGAAAGCACAATAACAATAGATATAAAATTCATTACTTTGTGTCATCTTCTGGAGTTTGTTCTCGAAATTCTACTACAATTAACGTCCATTATATGATCTATTTAAACAATATATGTTATTCGTCCATAAAAGGTTGGAATTTTTTAACTATTTGCTCTCGAAATTTTACAGCTATAGACAACTCACCGATAGAAAAAAAACCTAAAATTGCTTCATGAGACTGAGAGCTCTTATTTGAAGACCTGCTGATTCCGAAATCACTTATTTCCTTTTTAAAAATAATTAAACAGTTCACTTCAGTGAGGAACAAAATCTGCGAATCCTTTTTTCGCGTAACNGTTTTAGTATTTTATGACAACAGAGAAAAAACTGCGAAATGAACTCACAGAGACAGAAAGCGTCATGTCGCTCTGAAAAGAGCTCCGAAGATACGCGCGAGAGGAAAAGAGAAGACAAGAAGAAGATTCACTGAGATTCTTTGATACTTTGTTTCGAGGCAACAGAATTTGACCAACGTATACAAATTGTAGAAGTCGAATCCTGAGATGATCAGAAGCAGGAAACAGGCTAATGAACTTATAGCCGCAAGTGTATGGATTTTTCCCTAGAGCAATGGTGTCATGACGAATTTAGCAGCGCCAGAACGCTGAATTCCCGTACTTCCCAAGAAACAAGGGTCCTGTGCCCCTCTCCCTCCGGAAAATTTTTAAAATTGATGAACTAATTTGTACTTTTTAAGGCCTCATGGAGTCGATTTTCGGCATTTGTGCTCTAAAACTATATAAATTTATATTGGAGTCTGTATTTTCTAAACTTATCATTTTCTGGAATTGTGAATATTCACCAAGGGTTACATTCAATATAACTTCCTTGTTTCTCGAAATCAAATTGTAATCAGTGTCCACGTTTAAGTAATATCGGTATCTTTAAAACTAACACATTTCTGAGCGAATGTAGAGAACAATTATCACTATTGTGCATCGGAGATGAAGAGATCAAGCGAAATAAACACAACCTCACTCCTTTGAAGCGTGTTTCTCAAATTGAAATGTGTTTCTCAAATTCATTTTCTTTTAACGTCTGAAAATTGACTACAAACCAAAATCAACTGCCATCACTTTCGTCATTTAAAAGTTGGTCTTGTTTTGTAAATAAGTGTTTGCTCCATAAGACGCAACGTACTGCACCGTCACTTATTATAATAGCAATTCAACATCACTCAAATGGCCATTGGGGAATATTCTTCAAGTTTCAATCGCAATAAATGCGTGTCCCTCTGTTTATGGCTGATGCCGTTCGCACTCACCTTTTCAGCAGCCGAATCTTTTCCTCCTGAGCCGCGATGTAGCCCTCCAGCTCATTCATGAGCACCGCCTCCGTCTCCAGCAGCTCCTCCAGCTCAACCAGCGCCGTGTAGAGCTCCCCGTGAGCTGTGGACGCAGCCAGCGCCAGCAACAAGACAGCGCTCGCCAACATCCTGCTGCTCACGCACTCGTCTCAAACACTAGGACACGGACAATAGTTATAATATTAACAAAAATAAATTTATTGTCAAGAAAGCAGTCACAAACTGCGCATGACCACGTGAAGGACACTCCGGAAATAATTTACTCTCCGGAAGGAAGCAAGCAAGGGAACATCCCATCAATTCCGATCAAGGGCGGATTAAAAATTTTAGCTTTACGTTCCTTAGATAAGAATAATTCGGTGCGCGATATAATATTAAAATCATTCCAAAATAAAACACAAAAAAAGTTATTTCAGAAGTACTTTGTATTATTTCTAAACTATAGATTATTCTGAGAGTATATTGTTGATAAAGTAACATTCAATTCCAGATTTATTATGATTTCAACAGTTACCGCCCCTTTTGGCAAAAGCATATAGGGGATACATTTTTCTATTTAGATTTAGATTTTTCAGNATAATATTAAAATCATTCCAAAATAAAACACAAAAAAAGTTATTTCAGAAGTACTTTGTATTATTTCTAAACTATAGATTATTCTGAGAGTATATTGTTGATAAAGTAACATTAAATTCCAGATTTATTATGATTTCAACAGTTGCGGCCCCTTTTGGCAAAAGCATATAGGGGATAAATTTTTCTATTTAGATTTAGATTTTTCAACCGAATATTTCTTTCCACCATATTTTATGGACTTTTTGGAATATAGTTATGAACAAATATATATTTAAATTTTAATACATTTATACGTCTATTGTTAAACTGCTGATAATTTTTTATAGTATTTTTATTTATTTTATATTTTTACACATAGTAAATGGATAAGCATTATTGAATTATTTTCACTTTACATGACATATATATTTACTAAAAAAACAACAACATTGCATCATGTAATACAAGTTGGAGTTTATTATTTTGTGAAATTTGTGTATATTATTAAATTTAATAATCTACGAATAATATTAATTTGAGCTTAACTCAGGACCAATATGTTTCGATATTTTTTTAAAAACTTTATCACTAAAGGAGCACAATTAAGGAAATAAATAATTACAAGGATAGACTCGTGTATTAGTACAAGTGATAATAAGAGAGAGACACACGATTTATCGACAAATTTGAAAAACAAACTCAATTAAAACATTAAAAACAATCCAGATATTTTTTATTCGACGGAAATACCCATGCACTTTTTATCTACGAATTCGAAAACACTAAGAGATTTCTAGTATGTAACCACTATTTTTAGTACTCCTAATGTTTTGGGTACAAGAGAGTTATTAATTAATACTTTAAAATGAAAATCATTCGAAAAATTAATTTTACGAACGTTGATTTATATCAGAGTAAAACAACATAAATGATTCAATACATAATGCGCCAGAAGCTCATTACGGTTATTTTAAGCCATCAACAACTCTGCGTTAAATAATGTACAGAGGAGTCCCACGAGTGTTTGTCTCGTCACATCTCATGATGATGGTGGAAATATTCTTCACGTTATAAAGTTTCTATCGGAGGAATTAGTTTCGTAATTGGACACGAAATGAAATATCACGTGATTAAGAAAAAAGCTTTTTAAAAAAAAGCTATGAAGCACCGCAATGGGATTATTCATCTTAACGCCTCGCAACTACGCACATGTCAACGGAGAATAAAATACGCTCTGGAGATTTTGCTAAACGCATCAAGGTGAAAAAAAATAATAATCATTATCAAAACAACACAGAAATCGATTCGTCCATCAGTGAAATAAAAGTGTAAAAGTGCCTTTCATGGCATATCATGTTTTTGTTTGCTCCACATCCGGAACAAAATGCAAAACGTGGCTTAAGCCCCGTTCCATTTTACGTTCTATTTCGTGGAACACACATATCACAGGATGCAGAATGCGTGGGAATTTTCAAGCATGTGCTCTGCTTTTCACCACGAGTCGTACAAATTGACTCGCACACGCCTAGCGGCTTATCTGCTGACTAGTTGCGGCATCTGAGTTCTCTCGAGTTGGTTGCGAGGTTAAAATAGTTGTGTTTTTCTTTGTGTTGCGGTGATTTCTTGTTAGTAGAAGTTCGTAAATCTATCATAGACAACAAAATATTATATTAAATGATCCAATGTGGCCTGTTTCCACGTCCAGTGAAATGGAAACACACTTGAGGTCAGCTGTCGGTTGCGCTGCATGTGACAATGAGAGATCTATTTTTCGTCGTAAGTCGTGTAAAACGCTCATTTCGGAGCGTCCATTTTCTGTACTCGCAGATGACGTCACGCGTGATCCAGGGAGAATTTTTGTTTAAAAATTATGGATTTACAACACAAATTAATTATTAATTACATTTAAATAAATGACCTCGATATTGACGAGACCTAAAGCCCCACAAAAAAAATTAAATAAAATGCATCAAATAAATAATAAACAATTAACTATATTGCATTATTAATAACAACAATATAGTTACAGCCTTCCACTGCTCCCAACCCTCAAAGTAAACGAAAGCTTCTTTTCTGTCTTTCCGTTGAGGAGCTAGTTCAAGGACTTTTCGTTATAACCCTGTCGTTCCACAACACACAACACGTATTAAGTATTATCATGAACATTCCATACATGTTTTGACGTCAATTTTTTTTTAGTACTGAGGATAAATGATTCGATGAACCCAAACAAAGATGATAACCGCGTGGTGTCGAAAGGAGGGCTGAGTGTTTGTTTGTAGTCTCTGACTGATTGAAACGGCTTCAACACTTACGTTTCAGCATTTGTTTAATTTGTTTAATTTGTGTAACATAAATTCCTTTATTTCGTTTGTTTGTGTTATATTATTTTGATTACTGATTAAATTACAAATTAAATCACGTTTTTTCTTCGTTATTTTTCATAATGTTGTGTTTTAAAAGAATTAGATGAATAATAAGGAAAACGATCACACACCTCCGTGACTTGAGAGCGCTGGTCGCACCTTAAATATAATAAATATGGAGTGGAATGTGGATGTTTTTAATGTGTTGGTAAAAAAGAAAAGAAAAAAGCGTCGATTTTCATTTCTCTATCAACTCAACGTTGAAGTTCCTAACAAGAAGTAAAAATAATTTTGATATTTTCTCCCACAAGAGCATAAATTGTGATCGAGGCTAGGCAATTAAGTTAATGTAGCAACAGAGTCAAGAACCATTAATCATGTCATAGAGACTTACACTCTACATGTCACGTTGTATCACACTCAGAATGCGAATCCTCCAACACTTTAACAAAAAAAGATTTTTAAAGTAGC
>NNCF01127482.1:405476-426637 GCA_002313205.1 Laupala kohalensis | reverse complement strand
ATATATATTAGTTCAGCACCCGGCGCTGCCCCGGATTTTTTCGTAGTCTAATCTTGCTTTACTCAGGAAAAATGAAATCTGTCTACATTCCAAGATCAAAATACTTTTACTTACTGGTCTTCAAAAACACGAACAACATCCTAATTTTTCAAATTCATAATACAAAACTCTACTGTATAGGATACAGCACGCCTTCTTCTCGCGGGAGCCGAGAGCCGATCGAATTTTCTGTTTCCGAGGCATCACGTGACGCGGCTGCACCATTCCATTAAAACTCTCGTAAAATCTAAACAATGTCGAAATTTTACAATTTAAAGACGTTTTTTATCTTTGTTAAATGTATAAAAAGAATAATGCATTAATTTTGATTATGATTGTTTTTCATCTTTAGTTACTCTAAATTGAAGTATTTTAACCCTTCTGTTTTAATAACGTTTTATCGATAATTTAGGATGATCTCTGTAGATAGACATATGCTGTCGCTGTCAATTTTTTGTAGAACTCTTTTAAGGCGAACAACGTTGAAGCCATTCACAGTTGTTGTCGCCTCCTTTCTCTAACAGTTTGGCAGCGTAAGCGAACATAATTTAGTGCCACACGATCTTTTAACTAAAAAGCTTTCAGCCTCGAGAGTAAACAATTTAGTTTTTATGTGGATTCAGGACTATCTCCGTAACCGTTCTCAAAAGGTAAAAATAGAAAGTAAATTATCAAGGGAGGGTAAAGTAACATCCGGTGTTCCTCAGGGAAGCGTTATTGGACCGATTTTGTTCTTAGCGTTTGTAAATGATATATATTTGAAAATTGATAGTAAGTTGCGTTTATTCGCTGATGACTGCATCATATATAGAAAAATTGAAGAGAAGGATGACGTTTTTACTTTACAAAAGGATATGGACAATGTAAGCAATTGGGCAGAAGAAAATAAAATGAAAATCAACTCGGAAAAATGTAATGCTATGAGTTTTACAAAGCGAATTCACAGAGACCCACTTACATATAAAATCAAAAACGATATGATTCCAGAAAAAGTATCATGTAAATATTTAGGAGTAATTCTGAGACAAGATTTAGGTTGGTCTGAACACGTCAGTTATACTGCGCGGCTGTCTCTTATACACATCAGATGTGTATAAGAGACAGNGATAGTGGAGTATGCGACCGCTTGTTGGGATCCTTATCGGAAGGGACAAATTCAGGACCTCGAACGAGTTCAAAAAAAGGCTCTAAAATTTATTAATCGCGAATCGAATTTAACAGATTGCGTAGTTTTCGAATGGTTAGAAACTCGAAGGAAACGAGCTAGAATAGTAAATTTATACAAAGCTTATAAAAATGAACCCGCTTGGAAATATATATCAGAAAATTTGGAACATCATACTCGAATAAGTAGAAAAGACCATTTCTTGAAATTCAAAACTAGGAAACAAAAAACAGACGATGGAAAATTTTCATTCTTAAACAGAACAATTAGGGATTGGAATTCAATGCCTGCATCGGTTGCGGAGAGGATATCGGGCTCTTCGTCTACTCACAAGGTTAGGCAAGTTCTGGAAGATAGTGTGCGGTAGTGTAGTTACAAAGCCAGTTGTTTAGGGATGATGTGAAGGGAAGTGATGTAAGAAGGAGAGCAATAGGGGAGTCAGAAAGGGAAATAAGTAAAAGTGTGAGTGAAGTGATGTGCACCTAAGTGATTCAAGTGTCCTAAGTCGGTTTCCTAAGTGTAATTTAAACATATTTTTTAGAGTTTGGTTCAGTCATTATTTAATTTAGTTTGAATACTTTAATTTAATTTTAAATTAATTAAAATAATTGAATTCAATTAATTGCTTTAATAATTAAATTTAAGATAAATAACTTTAAATAATTAAATTTAAGATAAAAAATTACTATAAATAATTAAATTTAAGATAAAAAATACTTTATTTTTTTAACGAATTAAATTATGAAATTTAGTTTTTAAATGGTATGATATTATATTTTTTAAATACATTTCTCATCTTAGTACTTTTCTTATTTTTATTTTAATACTTTTCTTACTTTAATATACACTTATTTTAACACATTCTTTTTCCAATTCTTGTATGNTTGTTGTATATTGTTGATGTATATTTTATGTATTTAAATTTCTGCCACCGGGTAACAAAGAGACATTTTTTTGTAAGCTCGGTACCGAATGGAAAAAATTCCTGCAAATGGGGTGCAGGCAAATAGCTCAAATAGTAAAGTCAAGATATCGCTCAAATAATTATATACCTAATTTTTGAAATTTTTAACCTACGTTCGGACGGAAGGTGTGTAATTATTTGATTAGTCNTGGTTTGTCGCATTGATGTATCGCATGAGGGGGAAAAAGTGTAAAATACATATTTTCATCGAGGAAACATTTGTGGCATAAGAGACGCTTTCGCGGCATCCGACCCAAGTGAGAGATAATTGTATTGTTTCATAAACAAACAACTTTTCCATACAAAAAAAGAAAGTAATTGGTCCCTATAATTAAAAATAATAGAAGACGAGCAAGTACGAAACAGCAACAATGCCAGTAAACGGAGAAAATAACCGTGTATATTTGTTTTTCGATGTTGAAAAAATTATATCTGTGAACAGAACTTATCTAAAACATAATAAAAAAAGGCTAGATTCTCGCCTCGTGTTCGATACGAATATTGTTTTAGCGCATCAACAATTACTATTTTACGAAATATTACCGATAAGAAACAATACCGAGGTTCGTTCCGGAAGAGCGAAAAACGAAGCTTGGAAGTTGTGGTTGTTTCATTCCTGAGGACAGAATCGTCCACTTGTTTCCAACTGAGTCGTGAGACGAAGTCTAATATTTTAAGAAACTTCGTACTTCATGTCGTGAGGTCGAGATTCCCGAATATTAAAAAAGCGTCAACAAATGAAACCCGCAGAGCGATACCCTTCATTTGCATAAAATTGACTGTCAATGAAGTATGTTCAAACAAACGCTTCGTGAACTGAAGTATTAAAGTATGTTTTATCTTTTCTAAAGGTTGACAAATATCGATATAACACAAACAATAGTGGATATGGTGAGAAGCTTATTGAGGTGTTTTTCTGTTGCGGACGATCGAGGAGGCATGAAGTAAAAAAGCTGGCCATCCACAGGAAGCCCTACGCTCCAAGCGGGGACCTATAACACTAGAAGAACNGACCTAATGACACTAGAAGAATAGGTATTCGCATGCGCTATTTTGCTTCAAAGTCGGCTTATGCGTGTTGTAAGTTACATGACAACACACACAGATATTATACCAAATACTTAGTTTAAAAAAATACTTTTGGTTATTGACATATTTTCATGGCGCTACATCCTACGTGGTAATAATAGTAGAAGTGTTTCTTATTTGAAGAAATAATAATTATCAATTAATATTTTTACTGTATTTATTTCGTTCATCTTTTATCTATATGTTGCCGGACCTTCGAGAAAAAGCCATTTCATATTTCTTCCTTTGAGGTATTTCAAACGGAGTCAATCGAGTTCTTAAATATTGTTTCTAGTATATTATTAACAGACTGAAATAAAATGATGTAATCATGCTTTTGCTGCGCTATTATTTACATTGCTGTATTTTAAAATAGTTAGAATTATAGATACCAGTGATTTGACTAACTGTGCAGGTCATTCGATTAAAAAAAAAAACGCGCTCATTTGTTTATCGAGACAGTTGAACACGAAACAGAAGAAAGAGTTAACGTGTGAACGAAACAAAAAAGAACATTCGACTCAAATGAAGACGTAGGTGCGTGACGTCACGTAGGGATCTGTTAACTCCATTCTGCAGCAGCAGCTCATTCACAAAAAGCATCGGAAAAGTCGCGTGTCTACACACAGCAACAACAACAGCTGTAGCAGCCCACAAAATCCACTCTCTGTATACATCCGCCCTTATTCAGCGGCGCAGCTAATTCAACTACCACAGCTCCCACGTGTTCATTCAATTTCATAGAGTCAGCGGGGATTTGTTCTTTACTCAGAAGCAAAGTTATACAATGGACAACGCCGCATCCATTCATGAGCTGCTAGAAACGACGCTTCGTTGAACTGTAATTAGCTTTGAATTTGATGAACCTGACAATCGACTCGCAGGAGACACGTGACTCAAGAGGCTGCTTCCAGTAGAGAACAGAGAGGATTCCATTGTTTCGTGAGTACGGTCCTCACGGCGAAAGAAAAGTAACCTAAGCGTCACGTATCTGCTGCAGGGGTGACTTTGTCTAGTGTATTTCCACCAATTCCATACGGCGTGTCTCGGCATCCGCACTGCCATCTTTCAGCCAAAGGATAATGATCAAGCCCTCTGTCCTCCGTCACTGTTGGCATATCAATGACTACTTCTTCTACGTATCGCCTGATATAAGTCTCAACATCCAGACGTAAGATTCTGCTGCCACTAGCAAAACACCCAGCGAAGGAAGGAGACGAGGGCGAGGATCTCGCAATGCTGACAATTGACAATTGACAATCTCCTCTACATCAGCCACGAAGTCTTTCAACCTTTCCTCCCTCATTTCTCTTCTTTCCATCCGAAACGTGAGTCAAACAATGTCTAGCAAATAAATTCTGACACATACGGCGTTCATGTGATTAGTTACAATTTTGTTTTTGCGATGATAGTATCGTCCACGAAATGCAGCGTTGCCAGTTCGCTAGAATGTCTTCACACGCAAGAAAATATATTTGTTTTTGTTTTTTCGCAAAAAATCAGTCCCAACAATTAACAATCAGTCTTATCTCCACGCCAATTAATTTATCGTAACTAACACTACAAAAATTTAACAATAGCGGATAAGTAAGAAAGTTCCGAAAGATATAATATCACACAGACAGAAAAACTGCCCACGTGTTTATTAATAATACCTCGTTTATAAACGAATGAAACGCTAAGAAACTTTGGATGTAACATCATTAGAGTTGAATTCACATTTCAGTCGATTTTAAGTTCTACGTGAGAGAACTGGATGCGCTAATGTTGGAGCGTGGGATGAAAAGATAACGTGGTTTACACGAAGGGGGAAGAACACAAACGTATGTACTAATCTATTAAAGAAATAAACAAATCTAAACTTAACTGGTTCATATAACACNAAAAAAAAAAAAAAAAAAAAAAAAATACAGCTAAAATGTAAACAAACATGGCGGAACGCGTACTGGCCGTGGATTATTCTGCGCATGCGCATACGCGTTAGCAACTTTTGCATATGCGCATCTACTAGTGTATATCCTGAATGAAGCTGCTCATTACAAAATGAATCGGGATTTGTGTGGATGAGGCCCTGTCGCGCGACGTGTCAAACAGTAACTATATATTGCCGTAGCTCATACAAAATTATGTGTGTCTCACACAAGTCGCTCAATGCGGGTAAACGAAGAGGAGAAGAATGAAGTAAATGGATTAATTATGCTACGTTGGATGAAGATTGGAAGTCTGCTTCAGCTTCAGTTTTAACACGCTGTTGCTTTTGCTCAGTGCGCCCTTGAACCGCTCGCCTCTGGGCCCAGTGGTCTACCACTAACATTCAACATAACTCATAATCAATCTGTTATCTGGCGGTGACGTACACTGTACGAAATGCAACGGCGATGCAATAAACTGTTCAAAATTAAAGATGGAGCTCGCTTTCACGACATATTTTCAGCGAAATTCACTTTAAGAAAAATTCTGCGCATCGTTCGTAATAAAGAGGTCAGGTCAGGCAGCACATTAACCACTTTCTTTAATATCCTTAGGTAATCTAAGACACCTCCCCCACGTGCTTTAAGGATGGTACTTTTATTTTTCGATTGTGTTTCGACTATTGATCCAATTGATATTGACAAAGAAGTTATTGGTCCTCTAATAAAACCCACTAAAATGAGTCGTTCCAAGTGAAAATCCGTTCATTAGCTGTTGCAAAAAACGAAAATAAAAAAAAGTGTTTTGTTTTCTACTAAAAGGTAACGCTTTTCATTTTTATGTCACGTACGTTAATTAGTGACTGATTCCCTTAATTAACTCTTCCCTTTCATTAAATAATAACGTAAACTCCTTCAGTTTCTTGGTTCAGTAACAGTTAGATAACTCTTACATTTCAAACTGCAAATTCGAAACGGGTTGAAATATTACATTACTAAGTTTATTGCCCCCCCCCCTCCACTCACCCATACGCAGTTTGCAACTGCTTTTTTGACAGTAAAGTTTGTTATTTATTACAGTAATATTTCTTAGTCTATGTGGAAGCCACTTCCCTGTTACATTTCATGTCAGGTGAAAAATCTATAAAAACTGTGTTGACTCGTCGTCGAATGAGCTGAGTGTATTTACCGTCTGTAGGACGAATTAGCATCGATCCAATGCGTGAAAGCGGGGGGTTACCATTTACACGTATCACACACACTGCCATTCGTCGCCTGATCACAATTTTATGCACCGCGTATCAAAGTGGAAGAAGCACTCAAATGTTACAATATTGAGAGAGTTGGTTGGAATCGCAACGAGGAGAGTAGCTTAGTGAAGCCACCCCACAAATTAGTTAATTCAATTTATGTTCACGTACTGTATTAGATTCTGCAGGTGCTCTTAGTACCACTGACAATTTGATGTTCGTCTTCGTTTTTCAATAACCGAAGAAAAAATATCTCTGTCACGAACTGATACTTGGTGACTCTGTGGCCGGTGCAAATCACGGACAAACCATCTATTGGCAGACACAGTGATGTTTCAAATACAGGTAGCAGAACTCGTCATGCCGTTTCCAAGTGATCCACTTGCACATATACCTCCGCTCATTCATTCGTCCCACAAGACATGTAGAAGCGCGGTGGAGCATCGAAGACTTGAAGGGTTGGTGCAGAACACTGCAACGATCCTTTCCTCGTGGGAGTGTAAGGGCGCAGACTCGAGAAAGGACAAAGGTGTCTGTTGACGACAAATGTTCAAAATTGCAAAGTCCACCGAGAGCGATGTTTGCAAGATGTCAGATATTTCGTGGATATTCGAGCAACGAGATCCTTTTGTATTTCCTTGTGTTTGCGCCTCACCCGTACATTGCTTCCTCTACAAGAAATGATTCTTCTGTACCAGTTTCTACCTGACCTAACGTCTCTACTTTTGTACAATTATTATTTCCGTTCGTGTTATTTTAAACTTTCGCGCATCATGATGAACCCTTTTCGAAAATTCAAATTTATTCGAAAAATAGAATTTTTGTAACTTGATATCACATCCCTTTTGTTATTGTCAAATAATAATAACAACAATTCTTATTTTTTATTGAGTATTTTATTCTATTAGAATAAAATTTAAATGTGTAGCACAGAATCGTAATGAACGACGTAGTTGTTGGTGAGAGCCATTGTGCCCCAATGTAATAATAATAAACACCAATATAATATTAAAGCGTATGGTAATAATAATAATATTAGAGAGCACAGTGACCCCAAACAGAATCCTCCTCCTCCTCCTCCCCACAGCACTTCACTTCACTTCACTTCACTTCACTTCATGATCACTTCATGCTGTAAACTATGAAGGTAATATCCATAATCCGTGTTTAGAATTCAATCCTCTGTTTACAGGAATCTTTAACGTTAAATCGTTAAGTCTCTGCTTTAGGGCCCTTAATCGGAATTAATAGGACGGATTTCCTTGCTTGCTTCCGGAAAGTAAATTAGTCTACTATCCTCCACGTGGTAATTCGCAGTTTCTGACAGTGAATTTATTTATATTTGATTTGAGAGTAACTAATGAATTTGTCCGGCTGTCTCCGAATTGCGAAAGCGTTCCAGCGGAGGTCGATCACAGGACAGAACGAGGGTCAAAAACCTCATAGTTTACTATACTGATCCCACACGTAAACACACACACACACACACGGGGCTATAGCGAAGGTTGGGAAGTTGGCACTCGTCCCAGGAATGAGAGAGAGAGAGAGAGGNGGGGGAAGCAGATTCACTGTCATCGCCACGGAACAAGTTCAAGGGTTTTTTGTTATCCTCTCATGAAACTGATATTCATTTAACACTTATTCCTTTGCTTTCACAAAAACTTCCCTAGTTTCTTCGACTTACTTTACCATATCTGAAATTGTTGTAAATAAACAGACGTGTGCTCGTAATGACAGACGTGCCTGATCGGCCATACATTGCGTGTCATGGGGGAAACACTTATTTTATCGTGGGCTCTAATGACCTCGATGTTGGCGAGCCCTAAAGCCCCACCAAAGAAAACTTATTTTATCAAAAACAAAAATACCAACTTTTAAATCGGGAAACGTGATGGAAAGAGATTCCACTTCGATTTTTAAAGAGAATTTCCCATCGTGTTCTTTGTATCACTTTCAGAATGACATTTTACTTTTCGTCGAGTGAAGACGCGTTGCGCTGCGCCGCCATGTTCTTAGACGCTGTCGGCCATATTGGAAACGAGTCGAGCGAGTTCCTCAATACGGTTTACGCTTTTCTGATATGTACCGATAAAATTATACTTCTCCATCATTTGCATCGTTTGTTAATATACAATTACAATAAAAGTAAAGAAAACGATGCGTGTTTTTAGTGAAACTTACTTGGAGCGCTCACCTCACCTTAGAAACTCTAATACGACTCAGTTTCTAATACTCACTGCACCCACGTGACAGCTATTAATACAAGAATTAAAGTTCTCTAAATCAATCTCGAGCATCAGCTATTCAATTTAAAAAAAACCAGATAGTAACAAGAAAAGAAACAAAATTGTGAGTTTAAATAACTTTAATTAAAAAATAACTTACAAAAACTTTTTATTTTATGGAACCATACATCAAATTGCAAGAGTATCACATCCTACACGGTCGCATGTCGTCGTTGAGGCGAGATTTGATCGCTTTGCAGTCGCTTAATCCGTTAAGAAAAAGAAGATGAGTACGAAGAGAGGAAATGCTTCCGTTAATAAGATACGGAGACGAACAAACGCGCGTGTTTTCTTCTCTTTTGTTTGTTTGTTTTGTTGCACTTTAACTATTGTTCTGATACTTCACCGTAGTGTAAAGCGTTTGCTACTTGTAAAACTAAAGTATTCGTCCAGATTTCACGATTCATTTTTGTAAAATGCACAAAACAAAGTTTTCAATTGGAACTGTATTCTTTTTTCCTAAATAAATCACTCTCATAATTCATCACTCTCACTCGTAGAATTAGTTTTATACGTTACTTTTAATAACTCTTTTACGATAAGTTAGGTTAATCTTTGTTGATAGACATGTGCTCTCGGGGTATTCTTTTTGAAGAAATCTTCAAAGCGAACCACGTCACCTGACCTAACCTAAACTGTTAACGTATTTGCACATTACTTGCGATAACTAATGCAACAAAATATACACTAAAACCTTCCTAGAGAATTTATGTTAACAAAGTCTATGAGTTATAACCAAGGAATCACGTACAGGAGTTACTGACTCGAAACATGAAAAAGAAACTTCAGTTGTATAAAATACGTGTATTGTACAGAAGAGGTAGATACCGAGAGTTCGAAGTACAAAAACGAGGCAGAGGAGGAGCAGCGGTTGTAAGCGAACGGCGTCAGCTCTTGCAACTCAGCGAAACGATGGAATGCGGCGCGGCGACGGAGACACAAAAGGAAGAAAGAAAACCTCTTTCTTCACCGGTCAATCCGAGGTTACCCTCCTCAAAAGATTTTTTTTGTTCAATTACATCAAGTTGTTACAAATAAACAAGCAAATGAGACGGTACACACATTCACATATATACATAAACGAACAAGGAAAAATTAGACAAAAATAACTACAGCCCCGTTTTACTTTCAAGAAAAGGTATCTAAACCAAACAGTCTATGTTTGAGTCACTATTATACGCTGAATGATGGAAGAAAACAGAAAAACCTGTTCCACGCATTACGCCGGTTGATCCAATGGGGGTCTACTGCACCAACAAATTGAATATAGATGCAATGTTATGCTATTACTTTCATCAGAATTACAATGAAATATGTATTCTATTACACACAAAATCTACAAATAGCAAAACGTAATATTAAGATGGAGTTCGAAAACATGAAAAATAAATTACCAAAAGGAAATCACATTAAAACCAAGACACAAATGATGCAAAGTTTGTGCATCATTTCAGACGTCCATACGATTCGGGGATTTAAGATTTCACTTTAGAATTAAGCAATAAATATTATAAGCCCCTGCAACAAAATACGTTTAACTGGATTTAATTTTTTTTAAATAAAATAAATTTCATAATAACTGTTTTTTGGTAAAAACTTAAAAAATGTATTTACTTACAAAAGAGTGGTTAAATATTGCTTCCGTATGATTTTTTTTTCTTTCAAGAAGTTGCATTCAAGCGTTCTTCTAGATTTTTGTACATTTCTTTCTAGAATTACTACTAGTTTGCATTTCCATTATAACATGGGAAAAAACCCACCGGGTTCCATTCAAATCCATTAAAATAAGTGAAAATTAAAGGAAAAAGTCTTTATAAACTGCTAAAAAGTGTTTGTGAAGTATGAACACAACAGATGTTCCTAGTGTGCGGTTGTGGTGTTGTAGTGGTTAAATCTAAGCAGGAGTCTAAGCGGGCTGCTTGGAATCTCGCCATTTNACATCATCTCTGACCGAAAGTTATCATTAAAGATTAATTAAAACTTCACAATTCTCTTTCTTCCGGAATTTTAGGGATATTTCGTACAAAGTACAAAATGTTTAGAGATTTAAACTTTGCACTCAATTAGTGAGTAAATGATCGCAGATTTGTTCGAGTCCTATTGAATTCAAGTAGGTAATGTTTTAGNAGGCAATGTTTTAAAGGCGATGGATTGTAGAAAATGAAAATCCGGGCCAGGGGTTTTCCTCCGGGTAAAGGTGTTTTTTTAAATACACACTCTCTAGTTTTTTGCCTAGGGGTCTCATCCATTGAAATAAAATCTCCAATCTAGTGTTATTTAATAGTTATGATTTTTAAACAATACTTTCGGAATAATAATAGTTTTATAATAATAATAATTTCGTACTTCTGAAAGAACTTTTTTGTTTGTTTTTTATTAAATACAAATCTGTCGATATTATGTTATTATCTCATAACACGTGTACAGAACTCTATTTCTGTTTTTTGTTAGGAGTTAAATGTTGAAATGTTNTCTATTCTTGTTTCAGGAGTTAAATGTTGAAATGTTTAAAAATCCTTAGCCTCTGCCTTAGGAATTGCCCTTGATCGGAATTGATGGAATACGTCCCTTGCTCGCTTCCTTCCGGAGAGTGAATTAGTTTATTGTACCCGTGCAGCTTGTAACCATCTCCCCTTCTCACCATCAACTTATGTCTATTTGCAGAATAATAAAATACACGAATCCTCGCGCGAAAGTCATTTATAAGTATTTATTTTTCATGACACACGCCTCATAGTCAGCCATTAGCGGTAGGGCGTGGAGGAGCTCCACCGCAGAGTGGGCGGCGGCGTGTCAACCAGTTGAAGCCCACACACTGTGATTCATTGCGCGCATTAGCCACTAGGAGCGCTGTCATCCGTGAAGAACCAACGTCTGTGGAACGATTTCCCTATTCGCGTGACAACACGCAGGCAGACAGATATGAGGTGTTAAAACAGAAATTGTTGCATTTCTCATTCAAATCATTTACACATTTCACAGGAAAGAGGAACCAAATAATAATAAAAACAATAATTATACGTGTACTGTCTACATATTTAAAAAAGGAAAGTGTTTTCTAACGCGGTTCGAACAGACGAAGGGAAAACTTAACATTCTTTTCATAACAGGACCACACTATCAACGCAAAAGTTTGTTTTTTGTTGCTTCTATTCTTCTTCTTATCTGTAACTGGAAACTATGACGAGAGCGAAAAGTAAGTTTTCATGATTTGCTCGACAAGTGTCGTTTAAAAATTCACTTCTGATTTAAAATACAATAAATCGCGTTTCTAAAACATTCCAGCGCTAACAACAGGAGGAGCGAAGGCGCGTAGGAATCCTTTCAGTGAGAGTACTTGGAAAACAAAGTACCCTAAAGACTAAACTGTTTGTAACTTGAAGTCTAGTTTGGAATTAAATGCATTAATTTTTTTTTTTCAAAAATAGTATTTTCGATGTCTTTGAATTGCCATTGCTGCTCGTACTATATTTTCGTCCCCAAGCTGAAAAAGATAATTCATTGTTGTAGGTGTTGCCCATGTAGACACGCAGCAGTACACATGGTCAGCAAATTTAACCAAATAATTATCTTTAATTTTGCTTCAGGAGGTAATTAATGACTTTGTCATTCAATTCAAATACACAAAGTTTTTTTAATGTTGAGATCCTGCAAAATAGATCTTCCATCCCAAACCTATTTCCTATTTCACTGACGAATAGTTGAGAGGAAGGTGATTGGATTCACAACGAACAATATTCATTCCTAGTGCCGCGATATAATTTTTCCTGCGCTGCATAAGAAACGATAAAACAAAACGACAAAACCAAAGCAAAGTTACGAACTCGATAGAAAGAAACGCGAGCCCATATCAAATAAAGACATTTTAAACGCTCACGCCGAATCACACACATAGAGCATCGCACCCTCTCTCTCCCCCACCCCCGAATGTCAATGGGAATAATCCGTGAGCAGAAGCAGAAGCAGAAGCAGAAGCCTACCTTTTGGTTTCGGCGTAGAAGGAAATATCACAGAGTGTACGAGACAGTCAGCGCGGCCGCTTGGCGAATACTAGCAGCACCCGAGGTCTTCTCTACACAGGTACTCGTCCCCCGTCCCCCGTCCCCCACTCCACTCACTCTACTGTTCCACTACACCCCCCCCCCCCCCCCGCGAAGCAGCAGCAANCCCCCCGCGAAGCAGCAGCAGCAGCAGCAAGCGGACTGCTGCTTCCATCCTCTATATGAAGTGAACGCTTCCGCAGAGCGCACGGACAGAGCATAAAGCGAGCGACAGGAACGGGTCACGGGCGAACGAGATTCCGAATTTCTCGGCAGCGGAGCGCGTTATAACGGTTTTGTTTGTTTCGAGGAAGAGGAACCACTGTGAGATTGTCACACACCTCAAATTAAACAACAACAAAAAACTTTATTCTTAGAAGAGCAGTTGCAAACGTGGGGATTACAAATCAAGTTACTCTCTGGACACAAGCAAAGGAACGTATTCCATCAATTGCGATCAAAGGCCTAAGTAGCGGATTTAATATTTATTAATTCGTTTATTGTGCTCCACATGGCCATACGTAGTTTGTACTGCTTTTCTGACAATACATTTATTTATAAAATAAATTGTTCAATAAATACGTTCTACTGCGCGCGTATTATTCCGAAACGAATTCTAGATATAAAATATGTGCAGTAAAAATTCGAGATTAATTCCAGTCCGTGGAAAATCCGCCAGAACCCGGAAGAAAGCCGGAGAAAACTCAAGGCCAGGAGACAATGTATACACTCAAAGTGCCAAGGTCGTGTAGAGTTAGAAATAAACTATTATAAACAAAAAGGATACAAATCAACATGGATAAACTATGTGATTTCACAATTGTAATGTACGTTTATACAATTGTTATTTTCTTAATACTACTCTAATAAACTGCTAATTTACGAACTCTTGAAAGAAAAAGAAACACTGACATTTCGAAAATTTATATTTTCTTCATCAGGGTTTTGTATAAATACACAATACAACAACTCACTCATCAATCACAAAACTCATACTTGTCACATACCTTAACACACACAACAACCCATCTACGCACGTACTGTCGCCGAAACAACAGAGTACCCCTTCATGTGTTTCTTCTTCGACTCGATCTCAATAACCAGTTTATATTACTTTTAGTTCATTTTATTAAAAAAACACACACACACACAATTAAATTGACATATCCCGAAAAACGGTAAAAATTTCGCGTTTTTTTGAAACGTTTCTGTTTTTAAAACCGTATTATTCATTCTTAGAACACTTTTTTTACTTCAGTATAGGCAGAAGAAGATGACAAATTTAATCGTATTAATTAGTTTTTTCTACGATTTTTTGTGACATCTACAGCAGTTATCGTCTATTGAAATAACAAATCTGGAATTTAGCGTTACTTAACAGTTACGATTTATAAAAAATTCTTTCTTCATAATCAATTTTTTATAACAATACGTACTTCTGAAAGAACTTCTTTCGTGTTTTATTAAATACAAATTTGTTGGTATTCTCTTAATATTACAACACGTAAAGAACCTTTAATTTGTATATAAGTGGTGAAATGTTTTAAAAATCCCTCGCCTCTGCCTTTGGAGTCCTGGAGAGTCCCTCGATAGCTTTCGAAGAGTAAATTAGTTTATTGTCCTCCACGTGGTCACATGTACTTTGTAACTGCTTTTTATGATAAGAATTTATATTTACTGTTTATTTATTTACGCACTTGTGTATTATATTGTTTCATTGGTAAATGGTGTCGAAAAGTATTTTTTTTTAAAATACTAAGAGATAATAAACACTAAGTTTAATACGACCATTTCTTACGAATCCTTTAACGACCTGAGTTAAAAGCTCTGTAAATTCAAAAAGAAAAAGAAGAAGGAAATAAACAGCCAGATACCAAATATATCGTCAAATTGAAGCACAAGAAATAATTATATCGATGCATTCAAACTTTTTATCCTGTTACCGAACGAGTAAAAAAGTAGATAGCGCAAAAAGATCTACAAAAAAATAAAAAAATAAAAATAGGTTACACAAAATGTCTAAAAGTACAAACAGGGGGCTCATCATATAATTTTCTGAAAATTATATATACGTAAATATTATGAGCACTAGTAAGTTATTTAGCGTATAAGTTTTTAATAGAAGAATGAGTTGTCTGCGCCCAGATGACTCGTTTACCTCTACAGGAATGTAAATAAACAATTGTAATGTTGCTAGTAATTTTCTGGTTAAATAAATTAATCAAAAGATACTCGATGTTAAAAGTTTGTCTGTTCCCCACATTAACAGGAGGAAGGGACTGTTGTACTCGCCGTCACAGATCGGATTCCAAGTGACTTTCACGTGGAATATAAACGTCAATTCAAAAACAAGTAGCTCTGCCGTTAATAATGTTTGTAGCGAAAAGAATTACTCAGCACTTTCCCTCGCATCGATGGAAATAGAAAAAAAACATCACTACTTCCTCATTATCCGTAATTAGGAAACATAGTAGAAAAGAAATACGCATTAAAAGAGAGTTTATAACAACTGAGAAGGATTTTGTGATCTATGAAACGCTCCGCGTAGACGAAGAAGAGGACGTACTATAATTAGAATGGAATCTTAAAACCCCGAGACCAAAAGTACTCATAAATATAATATCTTTATAATTAGATACGAAATGTTAGAGCAGGCAATGGCTTGAATCTCGCCGAAAGGCATTAAATAAATAAATAAATAGTGTGCCAGCGCTGTCCAATGAATCTTTCCACTTTCCATCGATTGGGCTTCGGCTAAATGTTGCCCGACACATAGAAACTAAGGGATCATCATATTTATCTCTTTGAAACGCGATACATTGATTCTCATCGACAAATGTATATTGTTTCAAGCTGCGATATTAAATAGCACATTTATGTACTTATAAAAAGTACAAATAAATGTATTCAGATTGTAATGTAGTTGCGAACAGAATCCTCCATTTTTTTTCTCGCCGGAGGGAGGACACGCGCCGCGAACACAAAGCGTTTGATGAAGTCCACTGTGACATCAGTCGCGGGCCGCCAGCTGGAAGTAAAAAGCAGACGCAAAGAGGAAGGGACCACGATTCCCGCGAAGAGGTGAGGCAGGAAACCACATAGGAAGTTTATTTGCTGGGAGAACTTCTTTTCATATCATTATACGAACTCCAGTTATAATAATAAAAGTTAAATCCCACTTGTACTTTATCGCGCCATTGCTGTAGTACTTTTTAAATAACTTATAACAATTTCAAAAACTATTTTCTTGCATGATTGTGTTGTGTCTTATGACTGATATTAATTTAGTTTTATGTGTACTCAACTTTGGTACGGTTGTGTACATTAATTCTGTAGCCTCATCCTGGCCCGGGTTTTTCTCCGTTTTTCCTTCGGGTAGAGGCGGATTTATTATACAGGTTCTCTGGGCTTTGTCTAGGGGCGTGTTTATTGTAACAATAAATCGTGAATTTAGTGTTATTTCAATTCTTATGATTTTTAAACACTATACTCAGAATAATCTATAGTTCGATAATAACTTGTACATGTAATTTTTTGCGTANTCTATTAGTTTTATAACTCGCAGCTAACTTTTTATCTTATCTAGGAACTTATGCAAAACAATTTTGAATCCACCTCTGCCTTAGGGCCCTTGATCGGAATTGATGGGATGGTCCCTTGCTTGCTTCCGGAGAGTAAATTACTTTATTGTCCTCCACGTGGTCATACGCAGTTTGTACTGTTTTTTGACAATAAATTCATTATTATTATTATTATTATTATTATTATTATTATTATGAAAGAAAATATATTCTAATATTGAAAGTTTATCTTTCATGTTGCAGGAGTCATTTCAAGAGATTTTAATCCTCAAATTATTTTCAACATAACCTCATAATGTTTAAACCTAATTAGGATAAAATTTGGAATCAGCAATCAAAGTATTCACAGAAGGATGGGTCACGGTCGAACTGATTCGTAAAAACTTCAGAAGAAAAAAAAAATGTTTGGAAACTTTGCACCTTTCTACGTTACACCGTATCGTTTCACGATCGCAAATTACTCGACTAATCGAACGTCTACATTTCAACCGGAATATTCTGATGAAAACAAAAATTGCACGCATTTTGGTTGTGCATTGGTTCCTCATTAATGTAGACGACGAGCAAAAACGTGTTTTCACAGGAATATAAACTCCCACTACTTTAAACTTCAATTACAATTAACTTTCAATATAAATTTATTGTCAAAAAAGCAAAAGTTAGAAACTGCAAGGAAGTGTTATGATTTTTAATTCCTTGAATAAAGGTTTACACGAGTAAGATTTACAAATTATCTGAACAATTCTCTTCTGAATTCTGAAAGTTTGAATACTCTGAACGGAATTGCCTCAGAAGGTAATGCCGTAACATAAATAGGAGTAAACGTTTGCAAAATATACTCAACGTAAAATATGTGGACTAACTACGTTAACTATAATTCAGAATGCGTAACACAATTTGCTTAATTGGGAATTAAGATCGTCAACGTGACCATTCCATTTTAGGTTGTCTACGATATAGACACCAAAGAACAGTTTTTAATTGTGTTTCGTTTAAAGAAAGAGAAACCTGTGGTAAATATTTTGTGATACTATTGTGAAATGACATAGACACCGTTTTGTCAGTGTTTACAAAGAGACGATTTGCATGGAACCAAGTCGAAAGGTTAGAGAGAACTTTTTATGTTTACATAATAAATTAGTGTCATCAGCAAAAATAACCATTTTGCAATCTGATGTGGATGATGACATATCGTTCACATAAAATAAAAAGAGTATAGGGCCGAGAATTGAACCTTGGGGTACTCCGCAAGTAAGTGGCTTTGTTTCTCAAAGACGAAGCTCAAGAATTTTATTTTTAGTATAGTATATTTCGACCTGTTGATATCNTGTTGATATCTATCCTTTAAATAAGAAGTTAGCCATTGATGTGGAAGTCTACGAATGCCTAAAGAATGCAATTTGGAAAGGAGAATTTCGTGATCGAATGACATCGAATGCTTTGGATAAGTCAAGAAAAACACCCTGAGGATTTTCTCCACTGTCTAGAGATGTGGTAACATCGTTTAAGAAGGAAAATATGGCGCTTGTAGTGGAAAAGGATTTCCTAAAACCGTGTTGATCGTCAGAGACAATGTTATATTTTGATAAAAAATCTAGAAAACGCTTATAGAACAATTTTTCTAGGATTTTTGAGAAAATGGGTAGAGATATTGGTCGGTAATTTCCAATATTAAGTTTGTTTCCTTTCTTGTGTAAAGGTTTCACTTTAGCTCTCTTAAATATTTTAGGAAACACCCCTTCCGATAAAGAACTATTAAAAATATTTATGAGTGGATTTAATATAGCATGGGACGAAAATTTAACAATAAACTCAGGTATATCATCTACGCCTGTTGAAAATTTGTTTTTTAATGAGCTGATTATTCTCATGACTTCACTGGCGTTAGTTTCAGAAGTGAACATAGAATTGGGTACGTGGGTGGATATAATTGGAGGACATTGATTTGGATATATTGAGTTCGTTATTTTACCTACTTCTGAGAAGTAAGAATTAAACAAATTTGCGATGTCCTGAGGATTTGATACGATTTTGCCATCGTTTAGTAAAGAAACATTTTCTTCGCGATTTTCAGAAGTTGACGTGTAATTTTTAACAATATTCCACATGGCTTTCATCCGGTTGTTCGATTTTAGTTCCTGCCTGTCGTTTTCCATTACTTTAGCTGCATAGACTACTTTTCGAAGAATAGTCTTATATTTACGAAAATAATCTTGAAATTCGGGTGGTTGGTTATAGAGTTTTGAGAGACATTATAAAGTTGTACATACATTGCAAACGTAACACATTATTATTTGTTTGCAATTTTCTCGTTAAATGAGAAAAGCAGGTATTCTGGATGTTACAAAATAAATTGGTCATCATTTATAGACGAAGCCCCTCACATCAAATGAACGGTTGATTTCTATTGCAGTTGAATCCCGATTTAATGTTTCTATTAGTAATTATTTTTTTGTTGGATTTATCAAATAACGATTTTAAAAAAAAAGCAACATATCCTACATAAAAATGGAGAAAAGTGTCAGAATGTTTTCTTCGAGAAAGAAACCGTGAAATAATTTAGTAGGTGGAACATGCGTTGGGTTTCATTTACGTCCCACTAGATGTTTTTAAACAATCCAACTAATATTCACGAAATAAAAATACTAAAAGACAGTTTTTCTTTCTTCTTCTTTTAGCATTCGAGACACACGCGGGGGAGCAAAAGGAAGGGGCAGGGGGAAGCGTCTTTGTTTAGAAATTACGGTTTTACGAAACAAATTTTATAGATGAACCTTCAAAGAAAATGCATCAAATAAATAATTAACAATCTGGTATTATTAATTTTATTAAACTGGTATTATTAATAACAATATCGATTATATTTTAATAATAATAACAGTTATATATAATAACAAGTATTATTAATCTGGTAACACTTTTTCGATGTGTGCCATTGATCAACTTCAATAAGGGATCTAGAAGGAAATAAACACTTTGAAGGATGCCATCTCTGCTCCGCGTCCTCCTTCATTACTTCATTAAGGGATTCATTAGCGCTCTTCGCGTCGTTGTGTTTCCAGTCTAATTAGCACTTTGACTTCCTCCTCCCCCTCCCCACCCCCCTCCATCCCTGTACATTCCCGACTAACGGAAGTCTTTGATTTAATTTGAATATTTCGTAAGTTAATCCATTAAAAGTTTACTCTTCTTCAATTTATTTTCAGCAGCTTCATCGAGTATAGCTCTTGTGAAAGAAGATTAAAAAAAAGGATTGGCGCTTACAATTTAACGAAATTTGGAATGATCTTAATTCCTGTCACCCATCTCCGGTTAGATGTACTGTTTTTGAAAAATGTTATTGACGAAGTTGTATTTACCTACAATTCGCTATCAACAGTATATAATGTCTCTCAACACGGCTTCAAAGACGTTCGCATGTAATTTATTCATGATGTAATAGCACCTCTGACGAAATTCCATAAAAATGTCATTAAATGACCCTCAAAACTTTCCAATTGCACAGAGTGAGTGTACATCGTAAGCAAAGAATAAACAATCTGACATCTCCTCGGATCTTTACGAATTGGTTGGAGGAGGAGGAGGAGGAGAAGAAGAGAGTCTACTTTCAAATGTTGGCAATGACGTCCAAATGTGTGTGTATATGTTGAGAATTTTGTTCCCCCTTTAATAACTCACGAACAAATTGATGCATCGAAACCAAACTCGGGATTTGACTTTGAGATCGCTCAGCATAGAAAAGCCTTTTTCTGAGAAAACAAAAAACAAAAACAAACCCCACTCTGCGACTTCATTTACACACCGCGCTCCACTTCCCGTTTCGTAATGTTGAAAATTTTGAAAACATCAAAATACAAGCATTTAGAATTCTGCTAAACCGCGCTCCTCCTGTACGTCGCACCGTCTTCGAAATACAGCGAAAAGTTAGTTCGCAAATAAGGCGCTTGGAGGCGTTTCTCTTTTTTTAATCTTCCCATAAGACTGTTACAAAGAGTTTAATGTTGAAGATATTTCATGCAATCTGTTTTTGATTATGTTATTATGATTTTAGGAGTGTCCTACGAAATGAGTATTTTGAAACCGATTGATCTTAGAAATATGTCATCTTGTTTATTAATTACAATATAAATATTTTTTCCCCCTTTTTCTTAATTATGTCGTGTTATGTTGAGTGTTTAGTGCCACGAGTTTTTGTTATGAATTGTGATTGGAAAGTTCAGCGGGGCACACTCCAAATTTGAAAATAAGTACAGAAAAATAAATTTCTTTGGACCGACGGGTGTATGCTTTCCAAATCCTATTTGAATAAAATAAAGTGCTGATGCCTGCAGGCTTTTTCCCCCAGCAATGAATAAACCAGTGTATAGCAGATATAAGGAGCCATCTTACATTGAGTATTTTACAAGAACTGCAGTACATGGAATAAATAGTAATTGAAGTTTCACAAATCCCCGCTAGGGATCACATCCTTCGGGAAGAGACGAGTTTAACGGAGTTGAAATGCACTCACTTTCTGCTTATGGTACTCGCATTACAGTATAAGTACTATTTCTGGAATTTTAAAATATTTCACTGTGCCAATAAAGGAAAGTGCGCTATCCTCACTCCTTCGATTAAATTCTAGCGTCTCGTTGACATAGTGCCTTTGCATTAAGTTTCATGTTAACACTAGACAAATACAAAGTACTAGTTCTCAACACTTTGCGGACGGCTTTAAGCTTTCTTATCTCAGTCGCTTCAGGGGGAAAAGGACAAAAGAACTGCAGGGGAAAAGGACAAAAGAACAAGAGAAAATAAGTTGTTTCTACTAAAATAAGGGACGTCACAGTCGAAACGAGTCACTTGGAACATTTCTACAC
>NNCF01127482.1:387553-405165 GCA_002313205.1 Laupala kohalensis | reverse complement strand
AGATCAGGAAAGAGAAAGGAAGGAGCATGGCACAAGTAAGTGGAAGCAATGCCAGACTCGGCTCGGGGCCCCGTGTTCGCCAAACACGTACTTACTAGATGTAAGTCCCCTGGGGGGGCTTCAGTATCATCCCATAGGAATTTATAGTTGCGGTGATGGGAGATCACAAAGAGGTTGTTCTCATAAATATTGGATTATTGTGCCATCATTCTGGATTTTAACAATATTTTAATCTTTTATCCAATATAATTGTATTCACAATCTTTACAACATATTTGATGAACTATATTCTTCAATCCACTAGTTTCCATCTGATCCTCGCCTCCCTTCGTAGAGTTCTAAAAATAACTTCGATATTAGTGTCGTGAAACGTTTTACTCGAAGGAGAAACTAGTTTTTTGTTGTTGTTTTTTGGTGCGGAAAAACTGCCAAGTGTTTTTGACAGGGAACCGATATGGTTTATTAGAATCCCGGCTCAACTTTAAATATTGAATTCTCTGACGTACTCTGATGTTCTATTTCTACATAGAAATTAAAGAAAAGTTTTCATGGACGTGATACGTATGAGACCATTTTATTCACTATACAACAACTGGAATAACGTGAATTTACTGGGAAAAAAAGAAGAAGAAGATCAGGAGATTAAAGAGTCTCTCTGGATTCGTTCCATCTGATTCTGATTCAATGTCGCAACCGGGTCAGTAATCGAGACGAACAAATCGGTAGGGATGAGTTTTTCATTTAGCCGTGTCACTTCAAATTGAAGCCGAATGACGAGTAAAGAAAGCAAAAAAGCATTTTAAAAAACTCATTAGCATACGAGTTCCGCTTTCCAAATCACACGGAAAATACTGTCCTCTCTCTCTGCACCAAACTTTACAAACACGCTTTATGACTCCACTCTCTTTACAACTGAATTTTATTTCCATTGGCTGGAAAGTAATCATCATGACCCAAATAAGTTCTCACTGATATCCGCGCATAAAAAGTAATTAACAATTTTCGTTTCGTAAATAGTTTCGTTGTTTCATTGAATGACCGGAACTACAATCCTTTTTTTTTTCTTTTCAGAACCATCGCTTTATTACAATTATTTACATCAATTCAATATACAACGATGAAAAAAATTAACTCATTAACAACTTGTTGGAACTGTTTGAAGTATCAATTTAACGAATAATAAAACAGGAAAAAACCCGATAAGAATAAAATCCCCAATCCATCATGTGGATCAATTTTCATCTCAGTCTTCCTCAAAGATGGCGTCTCCTCGTCACATAAAAAGAATGTGTATCCGTCCCTAAAATTCTTTAAGTACGTCCCTGAGAAGTACAAACTTCTCAAATATAAACACGGAATGTCTCGAATATTTCTTTGGTCGATAATTTATCCTCTCAGCTGACTATTCTTCCAACTGCCTTTTTGTTACGTATAAAATGTGTGTCTACAATCCGTAACATAATTTGATGGGTTAACACACTCTCAACTCTGAAATTCTCCAAACTGTACGTCGGGATACGTATCGTATGTCACTAAAAATATCGATTCACAATAAAAATAGTTAATTGGAATGTTAAAAATTGATTTTTTTACAACTGAAATAATTTCTCTTCAATAAGCGACCGTTCATATACTGTACACCGAACGTAGATTTAAAGTAAACTGTGCATATGATGTCCCACCAATATATCCTCAATATGGCGCACCAGCGAGGATACTGAACAGAGGACAACTGAGAAATTTGTCAATTTGAATTACGACGGTTCGTAGGCAGAATTCTGGATTACTCTTTTTATTTTTTTAAAGCGACCAAAAAACAAAAACTTGTATAGAATTGTTGAAAATCTCACATCCACACTCGGTTATAAATGATGAAAAATAGTTAGTTATAAAAAAGTTAGTCGGAATAAAAAGAACGTTAAGTTAATACACATGCAAAAACCAAAAGGTTCTGGGGGAGGGGGTAAGAATGGTTCGTTTCAATTTGAGAACGAGATCGGATTAAGGAAAAATAAAATAAAAAGAAGAAATGAGCAAGTATAGATGTTCATGGGGATTGAGTGTGTAGCGCCTACGGATCGTCTGTTGTTCATCCAGAGAATCGCTCTTCAGCTGTTCATGCAAAAGAGCATCGCACCCCGATGACATTGTTTCCTAGCCTTGACACTTGGAGCGCTGATAGGGCAATGGCTCGAAAGCAGAAAACTCTGGGATTCGTGATTTGACGCCTTCAAATGCAGAAATTTATACAAATTGAAAACGAGCAAATGGAAGCTTAAGTGTCGCGTGAAAGATTTAACTTGTGGAAAACGTTAAATTATTCCTTCTGTGGATTCAAACACTTTAATTTTATTTCTTCCATCCACATCGAATTTTACGCTTCTGGCTCTCAGAGTTGACCTCAAACGTGAAAATCTTAAATTTCAGGCAGAACCAGCGGAGATAGAATGAAAGCACTGTAATCGGTATAAAAAGCAGCAGAGTAACTTATCGTACTTCCTTATTGTGCTTTCGACTTCGAAAACAACATAACCTCACCGGTTGCCATTTTATTGAAATATTCGCTGTTACATTGCGTCTCACTTATTTTCAAAATAAGACCAACTTTTAAATCTCGAGAAAGATGAAAGATTATTTTCCTTTGTAGTATTTTTAACATCACTTTCCTGTTATACGTCACCATAGGACATTTGAGAAAAAAGTTATTTAACTTTTTCTGAGGTGACGAGGCATAGACGAGTTCCTGTATTTGTTTGTTCCATACAATTAACAGATAGGAATGAAACAGTTCTTTCTCTTCATGATTATTCATATTGTGACGTGTTATAACAATTAGAATAAATAATAAAGCAAACAATTAAACAGATCCCNTAAACACATCCGTGATATCACTACCTTGGAGGGCTGGTCCCGCTTTAAAACTCAGCAGACATTTTACGAGATCCGCCGAGGACGTGAGATAAAGAACAATGCACAACTTTGTCCATTTTCATACTTCCAAAATTTACATATTATATTACGAGAGAGACGCGAGATATTATCTGAGAATTCTACATTTACAAAGTACTTTATAGCATTAGAGTACAGAAGGGGATCTCGCACTGATGCAAAGGTAACGAACAATATGGATTCCTTAACATCGACATTAGCGTCACAATACCTACTGAAAACAAAAAAAAAACACACTTAGACATTTCTCGCAGCCACATTAACCTCAAAATTATCTTGACACGTTTAAAAATTATTGAATTTTTTATGTTATTTAATTCGATGAAAAATGAATAATAACCTTTACACGCAGGTGAAAAATATTTCTTCATAAAGTGTATTTCATAAACATTCAATTTTGTTTCTCTCTTAATAGATTTCTAAATACGTGGAAAGAAAATGTCAAATTAATTTTTTATTACTTATGATATTGAACTTCAATTCCTGTTCCACATTCCTCTGATTTTCCCCGTAACCAGAAATTATCATACGGAAGTCAGCCTCATCGAAGCCTCTTCGTTCGAAACAAACAACTGTTTAGAAGAAACGAATCTCGTTCTTTGGTGTGACGAAAGAGGAGTAGAAGGCTGCAATTTTCAAGTGTTCAGTGGTAGTGATGACTTGTCACGGATTCTCACTAAAATGACTGGAATAAATTACGAACACAGTAGACTCATAACACCGCATTTTTTGCTTTTCAAGAACTACATTTAAAATTTATACCATGCATCCGTTGCAAATGAGACACTAATGCTTATTAATAATTTCTTACCAAGTCTTAAAAATAGTCGCTGCACTATGCTGCTTCAGACGTATATAATACTACTTCTAAAAATAATCTTTAAAACCTGTTTGCTCAGACATTTTTTCATTTTCTCATTACTAAGGTGAAAATCGACGAACTCTCTGACCAACCACGCCCACTATTGATTATTCTGGCACCACGAGGCGGCGCTTCCCGCCACGCTGAAGTCACGCTTCGGCCGTCACGACGTCCGGCTGCTGTCGATTGGCGCATCCATCGCGCTAGCAGCGCGAGTCTCTCGTCAAGCGAGCCACACCATGTCGGCTCCACATTCGTCCGCACTCGCACTCATCAACAGCCCTTTGCAATCGCCAGCACGAATACTCACTCTCCGGCACTATTGGGCAAGCGTCAGTCCGCAACCCATCTTACTTGCTAACAATTGCTCTCGCTCGCTCGTCAGCAGTCTTCACTGGAGCAGACATCACTCGCAGTCACCCTGTTGGCTCGCTGCGGGACGCACTCATCGAATTCTACGGTCAGCAGCACCAGAGCCATCACGCAGCCATTCGCGGTCCATGCAGCACATCATGGCTCGCACGCACAACTGTCACCACGCCATCCCTCCTATGAGGGTCCTATGAGGATTATCTCACACACCTCGCCACACTTTCACAATCTTCTTCTTTATGTAAATTAAACCGTTTTGTTGGCAAAGTCAAGATCTAAGCACACCACACCTCATTTTCCTTAATTTGTCCTTCGAACTCGAATTACCTTCCCCGGTGTATAGATAAAGTTTCACGAAAATTGTCTATACACTGTCTTTAATAGAATGTTCTTGTTCTACACTCTCTTTTCTTGAATTTTCCCTGATACCCGTAATGTGACTGGTAAATACCTTTTTATCCTTAATTCGAAATCCCAAAAGTTTCCTCATTACAAGCTTCTATTTAACTTGCTCTGTTCGTATGTACGTTGTCCTTCCGTTTCAAAATTGGTGATTGATTTTCCGATCACTTCCAATTTTCCAATCGAGTTAAAGTTTACAGATATGTGTGGTAAGTGTGACGATAGATGATTTCGGTACTATTGTACAAAAATTTATTCCTAAAAGGGGTGAAATGGGGGTGCGGGTGAGTGTACATGCATGAGTGTATATCCCATGCATAACTTTACGTAATAACTTTTTTTATATTGTTGTTGTTGTATTTATAGTAAATGGGAAGGAAATGTAGCTTAGTCCTATTGAAGCTTATCTACACGGAGCGATAGGAGGTAGGAGGTGGGTGGTTGAAAAGGGATATTGTTAGTAGATGGGTTTACCAACAACTTGGCCCACGTGGAGGGGTTAATAGAAGTAGTTAATAACAGTTACTGTTATTGATACTAGGAGCAGTAGGAGCTGGATAGACGCTTTTCATTTATTTATGAACTGGGACATTAATGAGAAAAGCTACAAATTTTCTGGCACGGGATGACTTGGTGATGAGTGACAACACTAACTACTACCTGACTACTACTACACGGGGCCCCGAGCTGAGTCTGGCATTACTTCCACTTACTTGTGCCATGCTCCTTCCTTTCTCTTTCCTCACCTCTCTTGGACACCTCTTGTTCTTTACGATCCCGACGCCATTAGGGCTAGGGTATCTTTCATTTTCCTCATTCCTCTCATTTTTTGTCCTACCCCTAACTTTTTGTCCCCCCTTATTCTTTGTCCCCCCTCATTGTAGCCCCCCCTCCATTTGATGTATGTTGTGAGATATGTTTTGGTGTGTTGTAGATCAGGAGGGTTTTTAGTGGGTATATGGTTGAGTCCCACACGCGGGGAGAGTCATGTTGGCTCTCCCTAGTGCGGAACTGCATTTTCCCTTCTACCTGTACAAGTTTTTAGTACACAGATGACTGACGACTACCTGACAACAAGCGCTGTGGGGATTAGACAACCCTGGTACCTCTAGGGACGAAGTGGGAAAGAAGTGACCTATAGAAATTTCAGAAATTTTAAAGTGTATTAGTAATTAGGATGAGGGTTCAAGGTTTAACATTATCTGATCAAACTATTACCAAAAATACTTTTTACTTTTTAGTACATAGCTCTTGATTTTAGTACAAGATTGTTTTGAAACAAAAAGTTCTTCCTGCCTTTGTTTGTTGCATCGCGTTGTATTGAAATACAACAAATTCTACAAAGGGATTTGTAAGAAAGAATTGTCAATTTTGAAAACAAAAAACACAATGTCATGGAGAAAATTCGGTATGGCACTTGAAAAGATTTCATATCATGACAAAATGTTTGAATGCACCAACCAGTATCTTGTAATGATAGCAGTAGATGAACATAAAGAAATGAAATTTCAATATACTAAGTCTTGTGAGGAGACGCCTTAAGATTTCAGTTTCGTTATGACCTTAAATGAAACGTCTTTCGAAAGGAGAATCATTCGCGAATGAAAGACGATGAAGTATAATCTCATTACGGAGGAACCGACTCCACCTTGTCTCCGTCCATCGTTAAAGCGAAGATTGCACATTAAAACATCAAATAGAATTAATTTTATGATCACAGGAGAAGCAATTCCTACAGAGATGCAAAATTCCACAAATTTCCCCTTTGGAGAATTAGTTGATCGCAGGGTACTACGTTTTAGTGGTTTTCAAAAGAGAACGAGAAATCTCTCAAGACGAAAGTCCTGAAAGCAAAGTGCGAAATATAATAGAAAAATCTCAATACAAATGAATTGACAGCATTTGAGGTATTTGAGTTTCTAAATAAAATACAAACATCTTTAGACACAACCTTATTTTTCTTCGACTCTTCAGCTGAACGTAAGTTTAAATAAATTTCACAACAAAACGTTAGCTACGTGTTCCAAAGAAGTATTTAGAATATATTGTTTTTAAACAATCAATTGAAGAGCTCATGATGGATGGACTTTAGGTTTGAGAGGTATCCATCATAAGGTCGCAAGTGTAAAACGATTTATTTATAATGATTTATAATAATGGATGTTCATAGCAGTAGCATATCGTTCAGACCCACCTCCAACAGCCTACAGAGCTTGTATATAAAAAATACGCCTCTACCCGAAGGAAAACCGTAGAAAAACCCGGACGAGGACGGTCAGTTTCCTTCATAACTCGCAATACTCTGTATATAAAAATATGATTCATAAAAAAAGGAAAAGAAAAGTAAAATTGTTTATAAGGTTTGCGTGACTTAGTTTTCCGTCGTGAAGCGAATGTAATATGCCAATGAGGCTTTTACTCATTCACGTAAACCAAAAATTTAAATTAAATAATAAAAAAAGCTAATAATTAACAATCATACACAAAAATAAAAACACCAAATATTTACATATAAACGATGACAACACGATATTTTTTTTAGTTTTCTCTTTAATTAAGATATTTCCGGGAAGCGTCCACTCAACTGCAAAGCCGCGTCTCTTCAAACAAAGAAGAACAACGAATTGCATAACCTACGNTACCTACCAAACAGCTGTGGCCATTGGGAAGAAACCTGTTTAATTACTAACCACCAGGATGATTTTTTTTTACGGTTCGCCGACATCGAGGTCATTAGAGCCCTAAAATTTGGTACAGGTAGGGAAAATGCAGTTACGCACTAAGGAGAGCCAACATGACTCTCCCCGCGTGTGGGACTCGTCAAATGACTCAA
Organism: Laupala kohalensis; assembly: GCA_002313205.1. Taxonomy (NCBI): domain Eukaryota; kingdom Metazoa; phylum Arthropoda; class Insecta; order Orthoptera; family Trigonidiidae; genus Laupala; species Laupala kohalensis. The sequence continues at coordinate 397,747 of NNCF01127482.1, read as the reverse complement.
CCAAACCCACTAAAAACAATCCTGAATTACAATATATCAAAACATTTTTAAAAAGCGAGGAAAAAGAGATAAAGAATTCCTAAATCATTAAAAAACCGAAAATAAAGAAAAGAGTAAATTTCGAGAGAAAGAGAGAAAATGAAAATTCAAATCAAGAAGGAGAAAGTAGAATTCAAATCCAAACCCTCCTGAGAACGTGTGGGAGGAGCCCCGTTTCGTGTATGTATTTGAGTAAAACATACGAAGAGTGATCAGATACTATTCCAAAAGCCGATTTCATGAAGGAATCTGAAAACGCGCATTAAAATCGGTTCATTTTTCCGAAGCATATCTCTCGAACTGTAAGGGTAGATTGTGTCGCCGTCAGCTGCTAGTATATTTGACACACTCCAGAAGAAAGTGTTCCACGGTAAGTGTTGTGTTGCAAGTTTCACAGACGGAGGGAGGGAGGTTCACCGCGTAAGAGATGACCATGGGTAAGATAGCAGTGGCCAATACGAAGGCGTGTACGGACTACTACTTCACGTCTGTTCACAAGGGATGATGACACCCAGATCTTAACGGAGTCTTTTACCTTCCTCAGCTTGAAGACGCAAATTTGGCATTCGGCTTGCCAAGTCCCAAGAAGAGACGATCTTATGCCAAGCTTTGAATCTGACGTAGGGACAGATGAAAGGTCAAGGACTGCCCTCTGAGTTCCCCACTTCGCTGCCTCATCAGCTTCTTCACTACCCATAATACCCACGTGCCCAGAAACCCAACAAAGAACTATTTCAAAATTTTTAGACACTAGATGGCTTATTAGATTCTGAATACTCAGCGTAAGGGTGTCACAAGTGTACAGTGAAGAAACTGACCACAAGAGCACTAATAGAGTCACTGCAGAGAACCACACGCCGTATTAGAGATAGTTGAATGAACTTCAGCACCTCAAGGATTGCCAATTTCTCAGCAGTGTACACGCTGCAAAAGGAATTGAGGCGAAAAGAACGGGTGGCACTATGGCAGTGGAAAGCAGCACCAACGGAAGTATTCATTGCTGAGTCATCAGTGTATATGAACATATGATCCAGATAGAGTTCTTTTAGTTCTCCAAAGTGCTGTTGGTACACAGCAGCAGGAGGAGTCTCTTGCTTTGAAAGTTGAAATAGCCGAATGTCGATGGTTGGTTGCACGAAGGACCAAAGTGGTGTGAGAGAGTGTGGGTATTTCACTGGGGGAGGTAGTGTGATGACGTTTTCCTCTACCAGTTCTTCAAAACGAATACCCGCTGGGAGGGGTAACGAAGGTCTTGCAGCGTAAGATGAAATAAATTTCGGAGAATGTAGCCGTGTTGCCGAGTGGGGTGATTTGAAACCCCCATCAGTTTCACTCCGTAAGATGCAAATAGAATATCACGTCTCTTGTTAAGAGATGGTTCGCCAGCGTCTACTAGTAAGCATTCTATTCGACTAGTGTGGAAAGCACCAGTTGCAATGCGGACTCCTGTATGATGGATACTGTTAAGGGTCCTGAGTGTCGACGGTGATGCGGAGGCCATAATCTACTACAGACCGAACGAGACTTCAATACAGACAAAGAAGGCCAGTGCGGTCTGCGCCCCATGATGATGCGCTTAAGCAGCGAAGGAGGTTGAGGGAAGAGTTACAACGGGATTGTAGTTTTCGGATGTGATTGCGCCAAGTTAGTGTGCGGTCGAATGTGAGACCCAGGATGCGATCTGTACACGTGCGGTCCGCATATTCTCAATAAAGTATTAAAATTATTATTTCGTATAAATAAAGATATTTGCTTTGTTCTTGGTTCGCTGAACGTCGTATACAATAAAACGAGCAATAATTCTCGAGAACAGTTCGAAGTCAGATATCGATTCATTTCACAGGAATTTCATGTTGTTTTAGAGCGTTCATTAATCCTAGAAAAATCAAATTACATGGATTCGAATGAATAACTTGGTTGTTTGCAATGAGAAGGTCAATGTTTTTCGAAATGCGTATTAGGAATAGACTCACTCTCTACTACGTCTGCAATGTGAAGAAACGTACTGAAGTAAGGGAAAACGCTAGCGAATTACTGTAACCCGCTAGGAATCTCGTTTTTACAAGAGAAGCCTCCCTCCCTCCCTCTCCTGTGCATGTTTTTATTTTTTTACTTCTAAGAGAAATAAAGAAGAAAAAAAATCCCGAACGGAACTAAAAAGCACCAAGTGTTTTTTAGTTGCAGCGAGTTACTTTATTGTCCTCAACTTGATCAATGGGCAGTTTGTAAGAGTTGCTCCCTTCACAATAAATTATTTCTTAATTGGCTTGATGTTGGTACACATTCTAGTTCCTGAAAACTTAAATCCATCGCCGACCTCGGACACCGATTCGATTCACTCGAATCACTTGATGGCTCTTGAAGCAGCTCTTGTTCAGTTCTTTCTGCGTCGAGCAAAGTGTGGAACGATAATCTCAGTTTCTCGAGTTATTAACTTGTATTTTTTTTACGGCAAATAGTTGCTTTCGTGACTACTATACGATAATATTTATTCGGATATTACTTACATTCGTTGATATTGGCAATTTGCGTTACGGAGTCGTATAGAATAATTTTCGACAACGTTACACGACGTGGAGTATATTCGCATGCGCAGAAAGAATCGAGTACTTTTGCTGAATATTAGGAGGAGGAGGAGGAGGAGGAGGAGCCATTCAAGTCAGACGCAGAGGAAGAACAAAAAGGGAAAAAGGAGTAATAGCTTCTTTTATTTCATTAGATAGTATTACTTTCCGTCACAAGTCTGTTTGAGGTTAAGTTGCATCTTCACGAATATTGGGTGGCGAGAGAGGAAACTAATAAGACTTTTCGACGTTTTTTCTTCTCTACTCTTTTTTACACGACAATTCCTTCTTTCTTTTTTGCGACGCGGGAAAATACGTCATACGTCATAATTTTTCCTTTATTTGCATTTGCTTGAATTTGAATCAAGGTGATCCATTGATGCACATACGGAGATTCTTGATAAAATTCTATTTTACGACCTTCGTCACAGACAATTTTAGTTTACAGTTTCTATCAATAAGACTAACTGACATTCACAACTTAAATACTTCACGGCGAAGCAAAATAACAATACGAAATAAACATTACAACAACAAAAAAACCTCAATAAGCATTTTCCACATATTAAAATTGCGAGCCTCATAAAGACTTCAACACAAGTCGGGACGTTGTTAGAAATAGTAAATATAAATAACTAGATATCTCGACAAAAGATGAGGATTGGGGTCTGCAAGTAAATTCTAGTTTTATGGAACTATATATTGACAACTAGTTTTGTCACAAACAATAAAAGATTTTGTCATTCTGTCGTTATAAGGCCCTTTCGGTTTCCTCAATAAATAATTTGACAGATTGACGGAATCATTTATTGATAGAGTGGTGGAAAATTTGTCGACATTATACCTATCTCTACAGCACTAAATAAATAAAATAAATATATATTTTTATTATTTCTTTTGTATATTACTCGTGTGTTATTGGAACTCAGTATTCATTGGTGAGGTTTTGCTGCTAATATAATCCATTATAATACACAATTTTAACACTCACCAAACATATGTTTTATAAAGTCAAAGTCAAACAATCCCAAAACAGGAGGAGACGTGGTCACCAACCCTCTCCGGCCATTTTGACTCAGGATTGACCCGATACTCATTATACAGTCAGCTGAGGCGGCCTGGGAGTTGCTTGTTGAGGTGTGGGGATCGAACCCCGGCCAAGCCTCAATAATCACGAAACAAATGCCTTCACGACTTGACGAAGACAAGACGCGACAGCCGAAGACCGGAATAATCAACTGAGAAGACGAAAGTCATTCTGTTCGACCGACACAGGACAAAGACTACAGACAAAGAAGATGATCACGAAAGAATAAACTAAAATGAAGGAAATACACGTGAAATGACACCCAAAAAATGAACAAATACGAAAGATGCGCAAATTGCTACGATTTTACTGTGGAAAATCCCTAACAAACTTGACGTACATTTTGTTGTTTACCTTTCGATGTAGGTCATTCCCCGTTGCAACAGCTGTTTCTTCCTCTCCTCCTCCTCTTACCAGTCACCCCAAGTAGCCCTCTGGATGGCGACGGACGGAGCCACCTGCTCGTCGCACAAAACTGCACGCCGCTATCCCCCGTTTCCACGAATGGTCAACTCAATGCACTTTCAGTAACGGTTAAAATTACTACGTAACTTTGTATCGCGATTCTAAAGTGTTTTTATTCCGAATTCCGAAATTGCACCAACGGAGTCGAAATGAAAATAACTGTCGTGGAAGTAATTTCGTGTTATTTGGCACTTAACTTAATGAAGTTCAATTACAGTTTGACCACATTTCATTTCTATTCAAAAGATCAAATATTTCGAGATTCACTTCGTTGATGAAATATGGCGCAACATATTCTCGATAACATTCCTTAATTAAATGCGAACGATTTCTGTTCCTTCTTTCGGCACCACGGCATAATCTCACTGTCGCTGCTTCCTTTGCTCTGAAGTGCTCCGCGAGATTCGATGACGTCACACGACCAATCGTCTCGCGTCTTTTCGTCACCGTTGATCCGTTCTCTCGTGATTTTGAATCAATCGTTTTGAATATCTGACTGGATCCCGACCCCTCGCCACTCAACCCCCTCCTGACCAATGTCGAAGTATTATTTATCTCAACCCCCCCCCCTCCACCGAAGTCAATTTCCTCACGCAAGAAACAAATCGCCGCGCGCGGTTCAAATAACCTGAAAGTCCACTCTGCCTTATTTTCTATACACCATATAATTATGAATAGCATTATAATTATTACATGAAATGCTTTTCTCCAACTTAAATGCAGAAGTAGCGGAGATCACCCATTTCTGTCTTTTATCTATTAGAAATGATGACAGTGTGATCTATGTCACATTAACATGAAGTTCACCTCTTGTTGAAACTTATCTCAAAACCAATCAGACAACAACAAAGAAGGTCTCGGATCCCGCGCAGTGGAAGAGAAGTTGCATAAATGCAAATCTCAACATCACGGAGCTTAATGGAGGTGAGGAAGTGAAGGAAGTGAAGGAAGTGAAGGAAGTGAAGGAAGTGAAGGAAGAAAAGTGTAGGACATGGAAAGGTCTAATCCTCTTCCGACTCGAAATCTCACACCTTTATTTCCTCTTTATTTCTTGAGCTGAGAAAAACAAATAACAATATTTACTTTTTAGTTTCTTTCTCCGAATGAACTTAATGACTTCGTAGAATCCAACCAATTGGTTCATTTAACATAGTTATTAATTTATTTTAATTATATTATAACAACTACTTTTGCGTTAAGGGTAGGAGGAGCAATGATACAATGCTATATGGAAGTATGTTCGCAGCGGCGGATCCAGCAAGTGATCTTGGTGAAACTTTGTCAATCCCCCCCCCCCACCTGTAGTTTCATCTTCCGAGGAATCACTCGTTTCATTAATAGTGAAAATAAAATACATTCATCGCAGCGGAAGTATTTATTCTGTATTTAGACTTGTACTTGTATTTGAATGTGGTATTTATTTTGAAATACCATTCTGCATACAATAACATTGCGATGCATATAAAAATCCTTCACCATACAGGAAATACGAAATGGAACGGAAAGGATAAGAAGTGACAAATGATGTTAACTAGGAAAATTGTAAATCAAACGAAAAAATGTTCGTTAACGCGTTACTTTATGCATTTTAGAAAGTCCAGTCCAGACTCTCCAGGGGGGAGGGGGGGTGAAGGGTTCTGATCCCCCCCCCCGCGATCTGTTTGATGCTTTTGTACATATGAGTGTCTATATCTGTTTGTAAGGGAAAATGTGTTTGTGTGTGTATGTGAATATACACACATATACAAGGTTAGGCAGAAAAGTAATGAGACTGGCAACACTACAAGCGATCTGGCAACGCTGCGCTGTCGTCCTTGATAGGGCACGTTTATCAGTACCCTCCCATAGCTCAGTGCGAGTTTCAACTCCTTCCGTTAACTACGTGATTTTTGTGACTGCTATTAGTGAAGTTGTGTTTTGGTTGTGCGTCAAGCAAAATGGAACAGCGGAATTTGGAAACTGTCAACCAAGTTTTTTTTATAAAGACGTCCTTGAAAGGTTTAGAAAAAGGGTCATTCGCGTGAGACCAGACATTGCAGACAAATGGATGCTCCATCATGACAACGCCCCATGTCACACTGCCCTCTCCATAACAGAAATTTACCTCAAAAGGCATTCCTGTGGTTCCCCAGCCCCCCTATTCACGTTCCACCCCCTTGCAACTAGAAAATGTCTCTCTCATTGAAGGTCAGAAGGAATAACGAAAAAAAAACACACATTGTGTTTAATAGTTTTTCGTAAAGTAGGAACAGAAAATGAATTTGCTTTTGTCACTACTATTGACATTTATTCGGGTATTACTTGAATGAGTAGATGCATGTGATTTGTTGGAGTGTAAGCAATCACTTCGAAGTTATTCTCCCTCGTGTAAATTCCCGGAATTCCCGCATCGCGTATGACGTCGCAAGGCTTCGTTCGCTTCCGCCCGCCCCCCGCCGCCAGGAGCGGAGCAGCGTCTCTGCGGCACGTCGTCCACACAGCTCCTCAGGCGCATCATGCCTCGGCCCCTCTCACGGCTTTTCCCTGAACACTCCTCCTCCCTAGAGGTGGGGGCCGAATTGTTGGTAAATCCACCTAATAATACTTCTTATCGTCGTAGCGCTAAGTTTCAATGGCGCTCTATAATAAATAATAAATAATAAATTTATTGTCAAAAAACAGTACAATCTTCGTCGTATGACCACGTGGAGGACAATACACTAATTTACTCTCCGGAAGCAAGCAAGGGACGTATTCCATCAATTCCGATCAAGGGCAATTCCTAAGGCAGAGGCGGATTCAATTTTTTTTTGCATAAGTTCCTAGATAAATTTTTTTTTGCATAAGATAAAAAGTTAGCTGCGAGTTATAATACACATATAATGTCGATATGTTTGTAATTTAACGCAAATATGTTCGTAAATTTAAATGTACAAGTTATTATCGAACTATAGATTACTGTCAGTATAGTGTTTAAAAATCATAAGAGTTGAAAAAAACCCACTAAATTCACGATTTATTGTTACAATAAACACGCCTCTAGACAAAGCCTAGAGAACCTGTATTTAAAAAAACCCTCTACACGAAGGAAAAACTGAGAAAAACACGGGTCAGGATGCAAAAAACGCGGGTCAGGATGGGAAAACCCGGGTCAGGATAGGAAAAACCCGGGCCAGGATGGCGCTCTACATTTCCCATTCACAAATGAGAAGAAGAAGAAGACGCATAAAACTGGGATGCAACACTCGAACGAACTCGGGGGCGGATCCACGATTGGATTTTGGGATGGTGCGGGTCCCTCCACAGGAATTTGCTTTAAAACTTTTTGTAACCGCAATTTTATACACATTCCTACACACAAATAACGCATTAACTTAAATCGCACTTTTGATAAATAACCCTCCAAAAATTGTGTGTTTGATGTAAATTGGTTTATAGTCTTTCAGTGCCTCAGATTTACGCTTCAGAAATAATTTCAACGGTAACTCACGAGGATGCGAAAATGATCTAAAACTATGATCTAGAACGAAAGTGTTGATATTGAAATATTATGTTGCATGTACAAAACAAGGTATGTGGGTCCTTTTTTCTTTCACAAACGGCGCAAGCAGACAAAAATAATAGTGCGAAGTGTAACCCGAAAATTTTATTTTCCAATGGAAAACTCTTGGAATCGAAAGGTCCATACGTTGTTGTTACACCACAGGAACCGCCTTAACCATGACTTAACAGAGGATTTGATAAGTCGGAGCTTATTCCCTTCAACAGCTAACCACTCATTGTTCCATTCACACAGAATCCTCACCTTGATGGAATTTATGAGATCTCGTTTTGGAATCGTGGAGAAATCATGCCGTCTTTGCGGAAACGTCTGCTTCCTCATTTCCTCCGATTCCCACGTGTCCGGGAATCCAGTAAAACATTACGTTCTTTCCATCACTTTGCAGACATAGACGAACACACTGTCGCTCATCACCCGGGATTTTTCTTAGAAATAAAATCTACGTATATAGCCAGAAAAATAAAAATAATTTTACTTCGTGGCTTTGACGAACCTGTGCGTTATTCTAATTTTTCAAATTTATTTATAACAACACAACTTCAGTATAAACCTTGACTCATACCGTCGAATATTCGCTTCCGAGACATGACGCAGCTGCTGCGTTTCATAGTTTCATTAAAATTCTTGTAAAATATAAACTACTACTCGAAATATTCTGATTCAAAGACGTTTTTATATCTTTGATAAATGCACAAAATAAAAAAACCCATTAAATTATTAAATGAGGATTGATTTTTCCTCCTTCAATTACTCTCTTAAATAGAAGTATTTTATCACTTCTATTTTTAATAACATATTATCGATATTGGAGGAATTGGTCTCATGTATGCAAATTGTTCATTACAAGCAATATTTAATGCAAAAGGCCATCTTCAGTGCAAGCGGTGGCTGCAAGCACTTGAAGAGGCCTTTTGCATTAAATGACAGAACGACAAAATCTTTTATTGCTCTTCTTAGGTAGACGACGTTGCCATTCACAGTTGTAACCTATCTGCAACCGTTTAGGCAGCGTAAGCAAATATGTAAATATGTATCTTTTTTCCCTATTTCATCGACATTTATGGTCAAAATCATTTTTTATCTTTCTTTTTACGCATTTTAAAAATTAAAAATAGCCCATTTTCATCCCTATAGACATCTGATGTATCTCCAAAAGCCAAATTTCATGACGATCGGGTCAGTGATTTAATCGTGATCAAGTAGCAAACAGACAGACAAGACACATTGTCTTTCGCGTTACGCATTGATATGTATTAGTATGAATCGTACTCTCAAATAGAGAATGCGAAATAGAAAAGAACATATAAAATTCGTCATTCTTATATCAGTGGGGTGAGTTCAAATCCATTTCTCGAAACTTTCTTCCGTACTTCATACGCGAGAGCCGACAGATAAACGATAAATTTCTGGAAACTCATGGGAACACGCGAGATAAGGGGATGGGTTTTTCATTTACAACAAAACAACGTACGAAATAATGAATTATCCATTCGGTATTGGGAAACACCAAGACATAAAAAAAGATAACATCTTGTTTTATTGATGTGTATTCTAAAGTGTCATTATACAGATAATATTAAAAAAATAATATTTTAAAAATTATAATTAAACTAACAATTCTTAGTGAGTACATGTCGTTGGCCGTTGGTTCCTCTATTATTTATTTCTCTTTTATTGCGTCTTGAAATATTATATATTTAGTTTTCGAATTAATTAGTTTCGGGCCGTTTTCTATCTTCCGGACTCCTCCTCGTATCATTTGTCTTTTACTAAATCTCTTCGTTCTCGGTCATAAATCTTTGCTCTGTTCTTCCTCTGCATCTCCCCCCACACACGCATTCATCTCCTTCAGCTTTTCCCGTTGCACATAAATACTCTTCATAGTTTCCATGACCTGTTAATACTGCTATTAATTCTCTGGTCGGCTTAAACCACTTCTTGCATTCTTTTTCTTTTCTGCATACGTTTCGTTGGCCGAAACGTTGACATGTTGTAAATAAGAATTTTTATTTCTTCGAGACCAAAACGCAAAAAAAAACAAAAAAAAAACCCAACTTTAGTAATTATTGTTACTGAAAATGGTCGAAAACCAGATTCATTGAATGGTAAAAAGTTGATAACCACAACCCGCAAATTCTTGTGGCGTAACTTGCACCCGCGCTATGATCAAAGCACAGTCCCGCATTACGTACGAACTGTTCGTTGTTTGTCAGAAATTATAATTTGTTAATCCTCAATCCCCATTTATTCTGCTACGGGAATTAGCAATTCATTGCGAATATTCCATTGAAGAGTTGTCATCAGATTCTGACACTCAGCAGCGAACGCGATTCGAAAAACGATCCCCGGTTACTGCAATGTATATTTTCCCAAAACAGCAAGGATAAGGGTTGCGGATCCTTAAAACCAGAACGGAATAATATAAGGTTCACTTTAAGAAAATTACATGCAAAACACCACATCCAATGTTACACCACATCCCTCTGAACCGACCTCGG
>NNCF01127482.1:324441-384796 GCA_002313205.1 Laupala kohalensis | reverse complement strand
ATCCCATCAAGGGCTCTAAGGCAGAGACGGACTTAATATTTATAAACGAAATTATTTATTAATTACGCGCTGTTATCCACTTATTGTTCGTAAATGACTCTTAAGATATCATGTGCTGCAGTCCAAATTCGAGATTAATAATAACAAAAGTTTTAAATGACATTCCCTTCCGCCTTTGGAAAATCCGCCAGAACCCGGAAGAAAGAGATGATGTATACACTCAAAGTGCCAAGGTCGTGTAGAGATAGAAATAAACTATTATAAGAAAAGGAATAAAAATCAACACGCAGGAAGAAAGAAAGGAATTTAATCAATTTGTTAACTACCATAACAATGGCGTGATAAAGTTTAAGATAAATTAACATCGTACGAAATCATACAGAGATCACAATATTTGTTGGTAAATAAGACCAACATGTGTGCATGGGAGCAATGTAAAATGCCATTGAATAGAAATCGTTCAGTACATGTCTCTAGGAGACAATTTTTAGATTTCGATTGTTGAGACAGAAGTGAGCGCGGGACAAATGAACGTCTGCAGTCGAAACCAACGCGTGACGTCACAGTATCGACCTGCAGATATCGATTCTCCAGTTAGCTAGACGAACGTAAAGCGGTTTGAAATCATTCTCCAATTGAAAGGAATTATAGAATTAAAGTGTCCGCGAAATTCTTCAAGATTTAAGGCTTGTTTATCAACATAATTTTCACCCTCTTCTCGTAATTCTTGAAACAATGTACGAGATTTTACGAAATAATCCACGGAAGTTAAACTATTAGGAAGAGTGTCATTTGCAGTTCACAGACTGTTCACTTGACCTATGTTGCTTGTTTTGACCAAATTTGCAAGCGAGGACGTGATGGTAAAGTAGGATCAGCGCGTGTCGAAGAGTCAAAAGCAGGTGAACGGGTCCAAAGAGTCGTGTGAATGGAGGTGCGAAGGTTTTAATGAGGTGCTGAAACACAGCGAATAGGAAGAAGCCGTGAGAAATATGTTAGGAGAAAGAAATTCTCAAAGAAGTGATACATTCCACCTCCTGTCAAGGTTTACGACGCATTGTTCGATCCCCATTCTCACATTGGGACTCCTAAGAGGTCACGACTCCTAAGTGCAGTAGAACTGGGTTATTTTATCCACACTCCATCCGTCCGTACATTCCTCACATATGTCATACAAACATTTTTACAAGTCCGACTCTAAACGCTCATTTTAATAATTACGATTTATAGACAATATACTCACAATAATCTACAGTTCCAGAATAATGTGAACTATCTTCTTTGTGTTTCATTAAATAAAATTCGTTGGTATTACGTTAATTCTGTATCAAGTACCGAACAATTTCTATTGTTAGAGGAGTAAAGTCTTTACATGTTAAGTCCTTGGCCTCTGCTTTAGGAATTGATGTGATGGTCCCCGGTTTGCTTCCTCCACGTAGTCATACTGAAAGTTATTTAAGATAACAAGACGGAACAAAACCGATTGAACAATAAAAGAGTTTCGCTTGTGGAACACGTACATTGAAATGACGTGAAAAAAAAATCACGGAATTTTTAAGTATTATTTTTCCAAGCATCCTTTTTTATTTCATTCACTCTCCGTATTAATAAGTAAATGATCATTTGTTTGTTTGTTTTTTTGCACTATTCTGTGGTTTTTCTTACGGAATAAGTCACACGTGTCTAGCGAATCGTTCGAGAAGTTTCTTTCTTTCAATGGTTGAAGAAGAGCTATTATCCATAACGCTGAAATGCAAAACCAGTTCTCACAGAAAAAAGAAGATTAGTATTGCTTTAATGGAACTTTGGTATTAATGGAATAAGATTCGGATTCAATATGAATTATACACTGGTATAGTTAATAATAATTTATTTTAATCGAATTACCAGTCACATATGTTTGATTTTTGATAAGGGTTTTCGTTGGTACGGACCTAAAAACATTGATGAGATTAAAATGACTCTGGTAATTGGACTAAAATAAATTACATTAAGATCCAGATGCGGTTGATTTGTTTACACTGACCACGGGACGATCCAGGCAGTTTTAACATTTCTGCGCCTAAAGCTCACGACACGGGAGCCCCCGTTTTTAAGTAATAACTTAAAAAATTGTCCAAAAAACATTAAAAGGTGTTTAACACATTGCAATAGATTATAAAACAACGATTGTATAACACGCAAGCACTGTTATGAACTCCGAAAATATTGCCTATTGACAGTAACTATTAAAAGACTTAATCTTGGAGAATTTTTATAACAATAGAGTAAATAACTTTTTTTGTGGGGCTTTACGGCACATGTCAACATCAAAGGTCATCGGAGCCCGAAAAACTTGTAGAGGTTGGGAAAATGCAGTTACGCACTAGGGAGAGCCAACATGACTCCCGAATGAATCAATCCTACCCACTAAAAACCCTCCTGATCTACAACACTCCAAAACATATCTCACAACATACATCAAAACAAAAATGGAGGGGGGGGGCAAAAAATGAGGGGGGCACATAACATGANNNAAAAATGAGGTGTAGGACAAAAAATGAGAGGAATGAGGAAAATGAAAGATACCATAGCCCTAATAGCGTCGGGATCGAAAAGAACAAGAGGTGACCAAGGGAGGTCAGGAAAGAGAAAGGAAGGAGCCTTACACAAGTAAGTGGAAGTAAAGCCAGACTCAGCTCGGGGCCCCGTGTGCGCCAAACACGTACTTTTACTAGATGTAAGTCCCCTGGGGGGGACTAAATAACATTGCTCGACAATTTCATTTCAAACAGTTAACTGCGCAGATTTGATTTTGAGTTTTCAGCAAAAAAACACAGAATGGAAAATCGGTCATCGCTTGGCGCATTACAGCAGATGCACAGAGAAATTCACTTCAATTTTGAGCGACGATCATTCGACGTGAGTGACGCCATGTTCCGACTGCTAAGAGAGGCGTTTCCAATTCGCGAATGGTGTGCACATGAGAAACACGAATGCGAGAACGAAGCAATGGAGACAGAGGTAAAGGACAAAACAAGACAAAGAATAGGAAATCCTTTAAAACTAACACTTATAAGAATTATACCTTTAAGAATAAAATACAAGAAACAGTTCTACCTCCCCCCCAAAAAAAATTGTCTGGAGGTGATTGTGAGGTGTGGATAGTGTTCAATAACGATGAAGAAAAACGTAGTGTCTCTATCATAATTATTTATTACATAAATCTGGTAAAATTAAGTCTTGTAACAAATAATTCCGGTAGAGACACTACGTTCTCCTCTATGATATTTCTAAAGAACTTTTAAGAACTTTCAAAAGAGAAATTATTATCGTATTAGGGTGAGGCGAGACGAAGAGGGTGCGAACAGCAGACTGCATGGAAAGTATCGATGTTACAATTGATGGAATTGATGGTCAAAACCAAGTCTTTTTTGTTGTATTCAACCGCCTCTCGTCATTTAAAACATTCAATACACTCAGAGATTTACTTATTTAAAATCGTTCTGAATCGTTTTGTGTAGCAAGAATGACAGGAGGTGCAGACGGAGGCCAACACACACCTTGTCACCTTATCTGAGCGCCTTTCATCCTTCCTCTTGCACCTGAAAATGCTGACCAATCACATTTTATGTTAATTTACATCGACGCTGCTGCAGGAAAAATCAGGAAGAACTCTTTGTTTTTAACACATACATGCAGACTCAACGTATCCTTAAAGTTTCCCTAAAGCTTATACTAATATAATAATACTATTAATACATTGTTTCTTTTGTGATATCTGCAACTGGGGGATAGGTCAGAGGCCTAAGGCCCCTTTCTTCAACACGCGTCGCATACCTAGAAAGTTTCTATCTCAGTCATAACAGTAATAATAATAATAATAATAATAATAATAATAATAATAAATTTCTTGTCAAAAACAGTACAAACTGCGTATGACCACGTGGAGGACAATAAACTAATTTACTCTCCGGAAGCAAGCGAGGGACGTATTCCATCAATTCCGATCAAGGGCCCTAAGGCATATTATCGAACTATAGATTATTCTGAGTATAGTGCTTAAAAAATCATAAGACTTGAAAAAAAACACTAAATTCACGATTTATTGTTCCCCTAGACAAAGCCTAGAGAACCTCTATAAGAAATCCGCCTCTACCCGAAGGAAAAACGGAGAAAAACCTGGGCCAGGATGGGGCTACAGAATTTATGTACACAACCGTGCCAAAGTTGAGTACACATAAAACTAAATTCATATGAGCCATACGGCAACACAATCATGCAAGAAAATAGTTTTTGAAATTGTTATAAGTTATTTAAAAAGTGCTACAGCAATGGCATGATAAAGTACTAGACGAATTTAACTTTTATTAAAATCAATAAATTCTTTTACAGTGTAGAAGCACTGGTGCAGGAGGTAGTTTTTAACCGCGGATTTGAAGACATTCAATTTCATAATGTCTTTTATATTCTTGGGCAGGGAATTATACAGAACGATTCCCGAATGATAAGGTCCTTTTTGGCAAAGAGTGGTTGACACTCTAGACCGATGAATATTATTACTAATGCGAGTATTGTGTTCTACAGTTTTGCTGTATAACGTGTTTGAAAATATTCAGTACGTCAGCATGCCTTGAGGTATTTGAGAAGGGCGCATTGCGAGTGTTGTCTTTTTCCCGATTCCAAAAGGCAACCCGCAACGCAACGCGCGCTTCTATACTTTTGGACAGGATTTTGGAGTCTTTTGCCAAAAGAGGGTCTTTCGCAGAGTGACACACGAGCCATCGCTCGCGAGAATACGTGGAAATGTAACGTCATGCGTCGATCGCAGTAAGGTTCTGTGCTGCTTCTTCTTCTTACAGGGTGGAAATCACAATGCTACGACCATCCGTTCAATAGGGAAACATTTGAAAATAAGGCTGCAAGACGGCACTTTTCCCCATTTTTTATGAATCAACGGAAAAGTATTGGAGTGACTCACTCGAACTTTTGAGTGCTACAAAACCAAGCAATTCCTTATCTTATGCCCGTAAAAAAAATTTATCTCACTCAGAAAAATGATAAGGCTAATGAGGGTGGACACCTCCTCCTTAGGGATGGTTAGATGAAGGGACAAATTTTTCATACAAAACCACTGCTTATGTCTAATGACATTGAATGCAATGCTTTTTCCATCACCATTCGATCGATTTTAACGTGAGAACATCCCAGTTTTCCAGAAGGGGTGAAATGTTGAAGGGGGTGGTTCGCAGAGGGTTTCTCCCATTGATAAAAAAACACGTAAACCATGTTCTTTGAACAAGAATACATAATCCTCAGTAGTTTTGGAACATCAGAAATACACCTTTTTCACGGGGAGTGGGGGTGTTATGAAATGTGAGTGAATGATATTTTTAAATCTTTACATTATTCGGTTTGTAATACGTAATCTCTCCGACATATTCGAGTGCGATATTTTTGCACGATTTTCTCGAAAATTGCATTTCTCTTCACTTTAAGGGAGGCGGCACAGACGGCTCCCAATAAGGGAGTGTCTTGATAAAACATGGGAACTTCTCCAACCCAAATTTAAAAATATAGAAGTTATGGAGCGATGAATTTACTGTCCCGACTGCATTCGACAAAAGGCACATTTCCCTGAAACTGAAATTTCATTTCTCTTTTTTTGTCAAACAGGAAACGAAATGTGATATACGCAAGAAGAAAAATTCTATTCTAAAAAAAAACATGTTAAGCCGCAGGGGAAAATTGCGCCTTCAAGTGGGGGAAGAGGGAGGCAAGAGCTGGGTTCACTTCGCGCCGGCAACTATCTTACCGTGAGGCCGGGACCAAAATTAATTCAACTTTTTGATACGTCATTATTTTATTTTTTTTCAAAACAGAAAAAAAACTATTTCTTGAGGTACTCTACTGACATCTCAAGGTTATTTAATATACATTAAATGCTAGTTTTAATTTAAAAAATTACAATTTTACATTGAAGGTTAATAGTAATTTATAGTGAAGAATGTTTCTTTTTGAGGATTATTCAATCGAAAGAAAACATAATTTTATAACCTGTAAACGCTTTTTACAACATAATCTTTTCACCCTTTGTTTATGTGTTTTTTGTAACAAGAGTAAGTTATTCGCTGTTTTCGTCTTCTTTCCTATTTCATTCCGTTTTTTTTTTTTTTGTGTTTTTTTATAGACGACACATATTGCTATACCAACGTCCTTTCAATCGCATAAATGTAATTTTACAGCGTAAAGATTAAATACACATCACGTGGATTGATAAAAAATTCATTCTGTGAGTAGGAGACACCTCATCTGACTTCTGTTCATAATCACTAGCCTCACCTAACATTATTCTACCCTCAATTTCAACTTTGGAATTTCCGTTAATATATTTTGTGGGTTTTCGAATCGTAATTTCATTGAAACACTTTCTAGGTTTTCTTTTAGAATTTCTCGATTGATGCATGTTTTTTTCTTTTTATTTATTAAGCATTTTCTTGTATTATCACTCTGGCTTCAGACAAAAAACGTTTAAAAAACATTTACTTCTTTCAAACGGGTTTCTTAAAAAAAGAACAACATTTATGGTAAAATAAACAGCTAGAAAATTATTGTGTATCAATTGTATGTATTGATTAAAATAAATCCTCCGTTGAATGTAGTCGGTGAATATGAAATGACGAATACAGCTGTGGAAGACGAACGGTTGGCACCCCTGCGATCGAAGCGGGAGTTACTTTTACCACGTGATCGATGGACAAAGGAAAAGCGCTTCTGCGAAGGTCGCGTCCTGGTCGCGTCAGAGGAAGCGCGGGATGTGGAAATATCATCGCATGCGCCACACAGGACATCCTGCAGAGCAGTTGCAGTGCAGTGACCAGCAATGGCCCACATACACGTCCTCCGACAGGCAGAGGCACGGCGTGAGACGCGGACGGGATGTGGATCACTGGGTTACACACACACACACACAGCTGCTGCTCTGCTGCTGCTGCTGCTGCTGCTGCTGCTGCTGCTGCTGCTGCTGCTGCTGCTGCTGCTGCTTCTAGGATTTATTTCTAACGATTTCTGCCTTAAAAGTCTTCATTTATTTAGCTTCCCATCCTGGCCCGGGTTTTTCTTTGGTTTTCCTCCGGGCAGTCGCGGATTTTCTATACACGGGAATGTCATTTAATGATTTTTCTATATGTAGTAAGTCCGCCACTACTCTTGATGGGAATTGATGGGCAGGTTCCTCGCTTGTTGATGTTGGTACAGAGATTGAGCAGGTGTTGCCAATGCCTCGATCTTAACAGTAATGATATTTGTACCTCCCGTTATGTTGGCAGTATTAACGAATTTCTTTAAAATTAAATCCATCGCCAACATCGGCAGTCAATCGAATGTTCTTTTTTTCTTCCCTTTTGAGGCGCTATTCTCTTCTGTTCTCCTCTTCCTTCCTTCCTTCTGCTGCATCGAATATTGTATTAGTAATGCGAAACCTATCAGCAAGAGGAGGGGACGGTCGGTACAGGTACAGAAATAGTTGTGTTTGTAACTATGAAAGGATTGGGTTCAGAACACTCTCTCTGCTAATTTTGCTAACTTAATTAAATTGCGTTTCATAAAAATTAAAATAAATTTTATTCGATAAAATACCTATAAATATTTAACACAATTAATCCATTTACATTCATACATAGTACTCTTTTTGCTTTTTACTTAAAAAGAAAAAGCGAAAAGAAATTTGAAATAGTTCAAACAAGTTACAAAAAGTAAATTAAGTTGTGTTCCATAAACCAAAGTTTTAAAAAAGATTGCTATCTTACTAAAAAAAAATATGATCTGTGATGTTAACATCCGTAAAAAGAACAATATAATTTTTTTTATGATTACAATCCGATCGCTTCTTTTTCTGAGCTGCAATGGTAAATACATTTTTTTTCCCTCTTTGGAAAATGTTGATGTGAGGAATCGTTACTTCTTTCACTTAACGAGAGGTTAATCCTTGTACTCTACGAAATGCGAAGGTAACCTTTAAAACAGATACGTACATATCACAATATGTAAAAAAAAAAAACATTCTTTCTTTCTTTCTTTATATTTCTCTTTTGCATTTTACTACCACGAAGTTACTTATTTATTATATCTAACTTATTTATTAATCTCTGTATTTATTTATTTATTTTTTTGTTTGTTTGAAGCAATTTAATCTTATCATAGTTTCATAGATGTCGCTTTGTCAACAGCGTGTCGTCGTGTCATACGCTCACCATCTATGTAGATTTAGATTTAGCATTCAACAAACCCATTTCCCCCTCCCCACAGAATCAATTACTTATCGCAATGCAACTCCACTAGTGATTTCGTGAGCCCTGCGCGTTTCCATCAAGATGGCAATTTCAAGTGGGAACCACCCTCACGATTGAGTCAATCGACGCACACGAAATACAAATCAAGATTCAAGAGTATTCTCGTGAGACGCGTCTCGCGAAGTATTTTAGTTCATTCCAGAACAACTGCGATTTCGACATCAACAATGAAACACGCCTGAAGACGTACACACAACGTCATTCTACTTTCTTTAATGACATTTTACTGACTGTAACAATAAACAAATAGACAAGAGAGTTCACGTATCAAAGGGCTATGTGGAAAGGAAATCAACAAACATTTTAATGATAAAAGTAAATACCATATCAGCAGATGATTAAACATACATGAAAAATGAGGCATTAAAATTAAAATTAAACCCTCACATTAAACACGATACTTCCACACAGGCGTAAATAATGGATTTCACGGTTGATTTCGGCGCTATCTGCGAAATAGTTCGTGAAATATTTTTCACCCGCAGGCTCTTCTCAGCAAGGAATTACACAAGAAGCGGAATTATTTTCTTATGTTTTCTTCCGAAACATCATTTTTATGTTTAAATCATATCTAGTATTTAACAGCAGTGTCAAATATAAGAGTCAGAGGAATACAACTTCTCGGGTGCAAATGAAAATAAGTTATCTGGGCGTCACAATATGAAAACAAATTCAAAAATTTGGTTCCTTATGTGAAACAAAAGTAACATATCGTTTCCCACTTTTTACGTAAAAAGTTTCTCGTTCCCCCTAAAAAAAAGCCTACATACATCTCGCTGGAAGATGATGATATGATTCATTTTCAGAGCATGTGTTGGATAACAGAGGATTCTTTAATTACACAAGAAAAATCCACGCTTCCGCTTCATATCCGTTTTTCTTCCGCAACAATGGAATTATTTCCTTATTTCCGGTGAGCGGAGCGCGTGACATCCGCACACTCAATGTATTACTCGTATTAGTATTTTCCCTGTTCAAACACGTGCTTGGGGAAGGCTAATACGTCAAACCGGAGGTAATAGTTTTAGTCGAAAATGAGAAATTTCCTTGAATTTCATTATTATTATTATTATTATTATTATTATTATTATTATTATTATTATTAATTTCGATGTTAGCGTCGGTTTCACTCATTAGCCAGTCGTGCAGCTTGCAACCAGCTTCCTCACGATCAGGCTTTTGAATTCCGTGCTTTTAAAGTGCCTTGCTGTTAGCAGTAACTGTCTAGCATTACATGGGATCTTCATTAGGTTCTAATTTAAAATGTATACGTCACCCAATGATAATAGGAATCACTTCTGATTCAACATCGTTCGATACGACATTCTGATCCGAAGGTATTACATTGGTGGCACATCAATCAACAGACGTGTCTTCTTTGGCAATCTTTGATGGATCTTTTATGGCAATATTAGGTTTATTCGTCTTGACTTCACGGTCAGTATGGATTTGCTGGTCATATTATATTTATATTATTGTTATTAATTATAATTGTTTGCAGTAAATAAATGGTGTAAAACACTTTATTCCAATGACATTATTAATCATGCTCATCACTTGGCTTTAATTCTGTGCCCCATCGCACCTGTCACGCGCGCGTTCAGTGACAAATTCATGTATCGACGAAGAAATTAATTCTATTATTCAAATCACTGACGTTAATACGCGAGAAAAATGGCATCTCCGATAAGAGTTAGAACAAATTATACTTCCACACGACTCCACAAATCCAACACACACACACACACACTTCGAACACATCATATCCCACACACATTGGCTGACACACATTGGCTGACGAAACGAAACAAATGCTTTGTGTATACACCCCCACCCCTTCCTTCAGGCTTTTTAACAGTTTGCGTTCGATATTTTGCAGTCGCAATTAACTCTGGAATGCAAAATGAATAAATGCGAACAGATACGGGGACCCCCTCGCATACAACAAATAAATAAATAATAAAATTATTTTGACATCTCAGAAGGGAAATCTCGAATGAAAAATACAGTTGACAAAATCCACATCAACGGATTCTACTCTACAATATGAGAATTGCGTTCCATTTTCTGAAATCAATTGGAAATTTGAGAGAATGTGCGAGATGCTCAAGGATTCTTTTGTAAAATATTGTAAATGCCATGTATTAATTTCTGTACCTCTGTAATTTTATTATGTGTTTGTGTGTGTGTGGGGGGGGGGGGCTTTAGGGCTCGTCAACAACAATATCATTAGAGCCCTTCTTTATTATGTACGTTGTATTATTTTCTGTCCGTCATATGTAAAGGGGAAACCCTTCATTTTTCAAGGGGAGTCAGGTGATCTAAGAATGAATAAATAAATAAATAAATAAATAAACAATAATAATAATAACACGCAGCAAATTCCAAATAATTTTTTTTTTATTTCCACTTAGTCATATCTGTCAGTTATAAAAGGTGAACATCTCGATTTCTGTCTCGTTAAACTCGCCAGATTGCTAGTATCATTAAATTAACTTTTTTCCAAAGAAAAGGAAACAAGAGAAACTGATAGAAAGTGAAATATATCGTCCCATTTCTCGAGCAGGAATTTAAATGTTCTGTAGCAGGAGTTTACCTCTGAAGACTCAAAAAGGAATCTGTGTTCAACTCTCACGTCGACACGAAAAGAACAGCTGACTGCACTAGTTGCGCAATCGAATCCCAAGACTTTCTTCAGAAACGGGCTTCACATCTACCAGCCTCCAATACGTAAGTTCTTTTCTCTATTTTTTAAAATATCTGCCAATGTTCTTAATTATACATATTTCGGTTGGTGTCTGTGTACCATAAAGAAGATTCGCCGCAGCACCAAAAACAAAAATCGTTCAAGTGAAACAAATGCCGAGGGGATTAAGAGAGTAACAGAGGACGGTCGTGCAGCAATTCTCGTGTTGCTTCGTCGTGTGGCGTAAGCATCCTCCTCAGCTAACGGCCTTCGTTCCACGTGACATTCAGCTCTTCGTCACGTCTCTAGATAAAGACGGAAGAAAGTCACTGGGACGCACTGATGGACTGAAAAAGAGCTTTGTTTAAAAAATGTCTCCACTCAGAGAGGAATAAAAGTGAAGTAGGCAACGAAATGATCAAAACGCCTTAACACGCGGTACATTTACACCAATGTCCTACGATATTTCAATGATTACGATTTATAAACACCATTTGCCGAATAATTATAATTTAATAATAATAGGAACATGAGAACAATATTTTTTGTTTTATTAAATACAAATTAGTTACTATTCTCTTGATATTATAACACGTAGCGAAACTTTTACTTTCATTGTACGTGAACGACATGTCATCCTCCACATCAGATTGCGAAATGGTTCTTTCTGCTGATGACACTAATTTACTATGTAAACACGCCAACGCTCAAAAAGTTTTGTCTAACCTTTCGACTTGGTTCCATGCAAATCGTCTCATTGTAAACACCGACAAAACAGTGTCTATGTCATTTCACAATAGTAATACAAAATCTTTACCCCAGGTTTATCTTTCTTTAAACGGAACACAATTAAAAACTGTTCCGAATACAAAATTCTTAGGTCTTCATATTCAAGAGAACCTCAAATGGAATTGTCACGTTGACAATCTTAATTCCCAATTAAGCAAATTGTGTTACGCATTCCGAATCTTAGTTAACGCAGTTAGTCCATGTATTTCCCGTTGCGTTTATTTTGCAAACGTTTACTCCCATTTACGTTACGGCATTACCTTCTGGGGTAATTCCCGTCAGAGCATTCAAACTTTCAGAATTCAGAAGAGGATAATTCGAATACTTTGTAAATCTCACCCCCGAAACTCTTGATACGATTTTGCCATCGTTTAGTAAAGAAACATTTTCTTCTCGATTTTCAGAAGTTGACGTGTAATTGTTAACAATATTCCACATTGCTTTCATCCGGTTGTTCGATTTTAGTATATGCCTGTCGTTTTCCATTACTTTGGCCGCATAGACTACTTTTCGGAGAATAGTCTTATATTTACGGAAATAATTATGGAATTCGGGTGGTTGGTTACAGAGTTTTGAAAGATAACATAAACGGCGTTTGTTTTTTGAAGAAATCCTTATCCCTTGGGTGATCCATCTATTGTATTTCTTTGTGTTAATTAACTTGCGTTGGTATCGTGTTAATATTATAACATGTACCGACCCACATTTATTGTTAGGAGTGTACAAGTCCGCCTCTGCCCGTGTCTTTGTTTATTATCCTGCAATTAGTCAGAGTAAATTAGTTTATCTTCCACGCAGTTTGTAATGTAAGCCGTTCTTCATGGAATGGAGGAGGAAGGAAAACAACATGTACGCGTAGGGCGACATAAAATAAATAGCGACGAAACGAGGAAAATATAATTTGCGTTAAATATACGACATAATCGTACATATTGGTTGGCTTCGTAGTTCAAAAATCGACGAAAGTATAAAGTGTTTAGAACAGACGTATTTTGCGTAAAGCGATTGAAATCTGTATGTAACCTCATCGAGGAGGAAGCAAGCAAGGCACCATCCCAGCAAATCCGATCAAAGTGTCGGAATGCAGTCACCACGGAGGCCAAGAGGGATTCAGATAAAAATATTACTAAAACATGGAATAGAAAAGAAAAAAAAGCACGCATTGCATCAATTTTGCATTTAAAGCCATTAGCGCGATATACAATTAATTAAATAAATTAATGAATTCGCAATATTAATTAAATCAGTATTAAACAGAATATATACATATTTAATGCGATATTAGAAACTGGTACTATTTCTCTATACTTCTATGGATTAATTCTTCGACATTGACATTGTACATTTATACATTAAAACTAGTTTGTTAATAGATGAAAATAGATTAATTTCAACGATTTGTATTGTTTTTTATTCTTACACGAATCACCGCCAGAAGCGGAAGCATATGCATTAATTAAAATTACGCAAGATGAAAAGCTAAAAAGTACTGAATTTCACAGTATTCGAGAAGAAGGGACAACTTCTTCAAGACCAAATGTATTAACTACTCATGCATGTTTTGCATTAAAAGTTAATACACTTAGTCTTGAAGAAGTTGTCCCTTAGATCGGTCGCTGCACTCAGGTACTTATACATAAAATGACGCATAATTCCATTGTTTACATGAGCTATAAACTCATAGAAAAATATAGAAACTCCATGAATAATATCACTTGTTCCATACTGTAGACGCGTTTTCGTATGTTTTCGATGCGTTTTAAAAGATTTCGCGCGATGTCCAGGGCTGGAGTTTGAATATAAAACTCTGTTCAGAGGGTAAAATGCGAGATTCATTTAAGTGCATATGAGTGGTTCGTGTAATAAAACGATTAATGTGTTAGGTTACACGACTGTCGCTACAGACTAGTGAACTCTAGCTTTTCGACGTGTTGGAAATATTCACGGCGACCTTGTGTTACATAATGATTACAAGATATTATTACAAGCCAAACGCTCGTTTGGCTGAAGTTATTCGAGAATTGGACACTTACACTAAAATACTCACAGAGCGGGACACAGTAATCATCATAGGTGGGCAGAACGATATTAACTTGGGTGGTCATTTCAACGCGTCTGAACATCTACAAAAACTAAAAATGGCCTCCTTGCACACGAACATAGTTATTATTATATACATTATTAGTATGTACATGTAGCAAAGTTGCATTTAATAGTGTGATTTTCAAATATACAATGTTAGTCTGGTTTCTGGATTCGAGTGAAACGACTGGCTCAGGTCTTGATCAAGTTGTGTTCGTTAATATTCTGATCTATATTTTTTACTACATTGTGTTCTGGATAACTGGATATGTGCCATATAGACTAACCTATGATATGTGTAGTGATTTGCAAGGATTTGTATTTTTAGGTTCCTTGTGATGTGTGTGTGTGCCACATGTCATTGACAACTTTGTTCTTAACGAAAAATTGTGTGATTTGGCTACGAAATAGTTAAACTGCGCTCTTCGGAGTTTTTCTGTTCGCTCAGATTCTTTGGTTACATGCGTGTGAGAAAAGTTTTTATTGTTGTTTGTAGTAACATGTTGTCGTCAAGTAAACTTATTTGACTTTATCTGGATAACACCTCCATTCTTTGGACAAAAAATATTGTAGTGATTTTGATGATAGGAAAGTGAACAGTTACGTCATTTATGTTTACATAATTCAATTGTTTTTGTGTCTGAATTGAGGTAAGACTGTATGAATAACATGTTTCAAAAATTGTCTGTAAAAATTGATGATCACACTGTTGAAATTTTAGGTGGTCACTTCTTTGTTTTGTGGTTTGAAAGTTTTGTTTGAATCGTGAGAATGTATATGAACAGAGGAATTACTTGTTGCTGACATGCATTTAGTCGTCTACTCAGTGTTTTATATGTTTTGGAGCAACATTTAATATCATGTCTTCACTTTGTGCGAATTCTGCCACCCAATGCGTGAATCACATGTGAAAATTCTCGAGAGAGCTCTGCCAAAGATACGTTATACAACTCTTTGGGTCTGGTAATATGCAGTAACGTGATTCATAAAATTTGACAGTGTCTAAAAGATGATACGTCTTAAAAAATCAATGATATTGCTTTTATTGAGTATTACAAAATTCTAAATGTTAATATGGATTATTTTTCTTTTGGTGGAGAGAAATTAATGCTATAAGAGCTCAAGACAAAATCCTTTGGTTCATTAATAACAGCACGCGTCGGCTATGGTGTGACCTACCTCGGAATTATTTTTTTTTTTTACAGTTTTTCTTCGAATTATGTCTTCTTCACAACTTTGTACACGATAAAACTATTAAGAAACAGTTGGAATAAGATAACAGTATGGAAACGTTTAACACATTATTGCTTCAAACGGTTTCGGGCACAGAGCCTCACCGATGACGAGTCTTAATGTTCTCAAGAACTAATTGCTTTAATCATGTGTGCATGGNTTAAAACTTGTACAGGTAGGGAAAATGCAGTTACGCACTAGGGAGAGCCAACATGACTCTCCCCGCGTGTGGGACTCGCCGAAAGACTCAGCCATACCCACTAAAAACCCTCCTGCATTACAACTCAAAACTCAAATCCCAATATATCACATGACTTTACTAAAAACTTTATAAAAAAAAGAAGAGGAAAGAGGAAAATGAAAGATACCCTAGCCTTAATAGCTTCGGGATCGAAAAGAACAAGAGGTGACCAAGGGAGGTCAGAAAAGAGAAAGGAAGGAGCATGGGAGGTTCACACACGCAAGAATATATTCAAAATCTATATCTGACAATGATTTATGAAGACTACTTTTAATATCCCAACTCATCACATAATTATCTTAAGAGTGTTATGTTGTTCCACTTCCAATTGAACAAGCGGTAATTATTCTGGCCTTGATACAATGCACTGCAATCGTTGTAGAAAATTTTGTATTCTAATCATTCGTGTACCTAGTAGCTAATTAAATTTTTTTCCTCCCGAATCTATTTATTATTTGTGTTAATGTTTCATTTAAGGAACTTTTTCTTACCAGTCCTAGGCGAATAGACAAAAGCACCAGAAGAATATGTAGCCGTTCAGTTACATCAGTAGTTACATCAGTAGAACTTAAATATAATTCTGTAATTAAACGACCTTGTTTTCACAGATGGGATTTATTATCAATTTAAGAAATTACACAAAGTTTTCATCCCCACTTTGGGCCATCATCAGTCAAATACTTACAAATATTTATGTAACTTATGTATTTTTCTGGCTTGTAAAACCGTTACAATAATTTTTGTGAGTATTTGCCACATCATAGCTCCCAGTTGAGGTCTAAACATAATGTAGTTTGTTTAATTGATAATAAATCCACTCTGTGAAAATAAGGTCGTCTAATTAAATAACATAGCTGTTCCTTCACACCATCGTGTAATAACATCGCACTGTTCACATACCTATTTGTCAATGGATTGTAACAATATTTGTAACAATTTAGGATTTGGAAGAAAATTATAGGGAACTAGGTATACCTTAAATGTTTCATATTATTAGTACAAAGGAAGCATTGTATCTGCAATCTGATGATGATCATTTATCATCAATTCATAATAGTGTTATAACACATGACTATGATACCTGTTCTTTCTGCTTTTTGGTTCATTGATTTGTTTTTAGTTCGTACTGTGTAGCTATCAGTCATGTTCCTCGCTTATCAACACGACTGGAGGAAATGTTGGAATGTATTGGATAAAAGAAAACTGATATAATTTCTACATCAAGATCTTAAAGTACAGATTTTAATTATCATGGTAGACGTTAATCACATAAAGAAAACTCTCGCAACAAGAGATTGATCTGCCATCCATTTACAAATAACATTTAGTGTTGCCCCAATAAGATTCCTCAAATTTTGTGTATTATAGTACATTTTATTTATTTATAGTAAATTTCAATAGAAGAACATTTTTTTTGCTTTTTGCATTTCACAACAAGTGTGTGTGTGTGTTGATGAACATGACATATTTTAAGATGATTGTACAAAACAGATGTGTCGGCTGGCATTTTACAAGAGTGAAACTGTAAAGTGTGGGTATTCCGTGTGGAAATGGGGACAGACATGGTTTTGGAATTCAATTCTCGGCAGAAATCTTTCAATGCACCTTAGGTACAATATCTTGTAAAGTTCTGAAAATGTAATTGATGTACAATCAGGCGTTGAACAAGTATTTTATTTTTGTATCACTGAATTGAATACAGGTATTTTATTAAATAAGAATTTGCCTCCCGGAACTTCATTTTCATTGAACTTCAGTAAGGTGTGGATACAAATCATAAAATGAGAACTACTCGATACTGTTACATCCATCGCATGATCACTTGCGCCTGTGTCTGCAATCAACAAAGCTTTACGCACGGCTCACCCATTTATGTTGTTACTAAATGTTACTAAACTTTAAGATCAGCTCATAAGACACCATAATAAAAGTTTTGCATGAATTCGAATTTTTACGTGTAAATCTCGATCTACCTTCTAAAAATTTAAACTAGAACTAACTCACGCGTATTTGAAGAAATACTATTCTATGGTATTAATATTTATTACTTAAGTACATTTCTTTGTTTCCCTCGGGATAAAATTTAAATCTATTGTCAAAAGACAGTACAAACTGCCATGTATGACCACGTGGAGGACAATAAACTAATTTACTCTCCGGAAGCAAGCAAGGGACGTATTCCATCAATTCCGATCAAGGGCCCTAAGGCAGAGGCTAAGCATTCAAAAATTTCAGCAAAAGTTCCTAGATAAGATAAAAAGTTAGCTGCGAGTTATAATACATATATAATGTCAATATGTTTGTAATTTAATATATATATGTCAATATGTTATACTATGGTCGATTCAACTTAGCAGGGGTTTTTTTTTGTTTTGTTTTTTTTGTACAACTGAAAGAGAGTACCTTCACTTCTGAGGTTGCAGGAAGGATATTGCGACGACATTTTATCTTGTTATCTTTAATTATTCAAAATATCGGTAATATTGTTATTTTTAATGATTTTAATACAACGTGGATGGTGACTTTTCTTATGTATCATCGTTTGAAAAACATATCTGTCATTATTGTTTTGATGATTCATCAAATATCTGAAGTAGTTTTGAATCTATCGTATTGTACTATTTTTCATATAATGCGTAATAATACAATGAAATAATAAAAAGGGTATGGGAATCTGTCTTTATCAACATTATTCTAATTGAAATGGGGATGACGTGTTTTATACAGCCTTCTTGTGTGTGTGTGATTGTGGTGAAAATGTATGTATTTACTGTTAAAAATAAAATTCCGATCGAGTCTCCTTGTTTAGTCTGGCACGCTGTGGTTTGACGGAGATCACCCGTGTTGTGATTCATAAGAGACAACAATTGACGTATTTTCTCCTTCTTTATAAGAACGTGATTTTGATGAATGTATTTGATGATTAGAATTCTTTGTTCTTTATTTACAATGCTTTATTTGAATTTTGAACTTTGCTGATAATTGAGATAGAATGGTATTCATAATTTTCCTTTCTATTACATTTCAATGAAACGTTTTTTATAAATAAATACTTTTATTGTCAATTCATATGAAAAGGCTTCCTAGTCATTCATTCAGAATGTTCTTAATTTTTATATTCTAAAATTACTGTTATTAACACATACTTTTTAACATCTACATTGCAACTAACTAGACTGACAATTATTTTTTAATGTACTATTTATGTGCTCATTGTATCATAAATATAGGACTTGGTTTTTTCATGGTTCTTGCAAAAGAATTTTTTTTAGTAAAATGCTTTAAGGTCATTGTCATTGGTCTCGTAACATTTGTATTTTCTTTTTCCTTTCATTAGATTAGTATCATAATATTCAGTATGTTAGAATCAGTATGAGAGATGAATTTGTTAAGTGGATGTTATCAAATAGGATTTTGACCAACTCAACACTATCTACATATTTGATTCACTTCGTTTCATAGATTACACCGTATAAAATGAATTAAACTCTTTTACTGTATGAGACATCTAAATAGCACATGCTTCGAATTACTGCATTGGTATAGGTCTTTTGCATTCAGCTCTCCCTCTCTCTCTTTTATATATATAAAGAGAGAGAGAGACAGACAGAGAGAGTATAGTTGAGATCAGTGGTATTTTGCAGAGTTACGCGATCCGTTCGGCGTTTGTCATAATTCATGTGGCTAATGGTGGCGACCCTGCGTTGCGCGGTGTATCCTTCGTCTTAACGAACTTATGTTACTTACAAGACGTACTCCTTTACTTAAGTGATAAATGAACTTATTTCGTTAAAATGACGTTTCGTTATAATTAGCCAACGTGTCAAAACTTTCTGTATAACAATACAAAGTGTGTTGAGTGCTACTAATGCTGTTTTATTTATTATTATTATTATTATTATTATTATTTTCCTTTCCGTCTCCCGACATCAAAGGTCATTGGTGGCCTAAAATTCTGTACAGGTAGGGAAAATGCAGTTTCACACTAGGGAGAGCCAACATGACTCTCCCCGCGTGTGGGACTCGCCGAATGACTCAACCATACCCATTAAAATACCCTACTGAATCGCAACATACCAAAACATTACAAAAGTGAGGAAAATGAAAGATACCCTAGCCCTAATGGCGTCGGGATCGAAAAGAACAAGAGGTGACCAAGGGAGGACAGAAAAGAGAAAGGAAGGAGCATGGCACAAGTGAGTGGAAGTAATGCCAGACTCAGCTCGGGGCCCCGTGTTCGCCAAACACGTACTTACTACATATAAGTCCCCTGGGGCGAGGTAGGAAAATGAAAGATACCCTAGCCCTAATGGCGTTTTAGAGGCAAAAATTATTGTTATTAGGTTATACAATCCAGCTTCAAGTTTTGTTTTCGTATCATTGCTATTCAATTGAAATATTGGTGAATGTTCAAAGCTTGTCGTTCATTACGTTTTTTAACGGCCCAATTGTCTGGTAATATGTGTACAGTGAAATGTCTGAACGGGCTTATATGACGTGAAAGATGTACGTTTTATGAAAATTGAGATTGTAAGTACAGGACCGTCCTATGAGAAAGTCCCTTTCATTTCCTGCCATCAAAATTACGGCGCACTCTGCAAAAGAGCATCCTTCTCACATTCTCCCTCAGTTGACCCTCTCCAGATGTCACAGTTTGGAAATAGTCGTGACCTTGGGGCGAGTGCCACAGACAGACATCTTAGCAAACCCAACAATTTCTCACGTTACGAAGCAAATTTCTTTGGTTTAAATTTATCATGACGTCTGTTAAAACTTGTTATTAATAGTAAATACATTGACACACATACAGACGCAGTATTTAGCAAAAGTACAAATTACCCGATATAATCTTGCATTTATATATTAGTATGGAATGAGAAAATGTAAGCGTGGTTGTACATGGAACAATATGAGGTAGAAGGTTTGTCTTGTCAACAACTTGGTCAACGCGGAGACGTTAGTAATAGTTATAGTTGGAGTTGGGAGGGTTCGCAGTACAGAAAAGCTAAAAGTTTTTCTTTCTCCCTCGTCTCTTGCGAGATTTGACGCGTTCGTTCTTTTCCACCCACGCGCAGCTGACACACGATCACGCGCAAATGACTTTCTCTGGAGACAGAAGAGACAGTCACGAATCGTCTCTCTCTCTCTCTCTCTCTCTCTCTGCATTGCACAACAACAACAACACTGACAATAAGCAGCCGATACGGACACGTGAAAAGGGGCAAACCTCGTTTGGAACGGAACCCTCTCGTTTCCGCCAATGGAACGTAACCCTTCGCTATTATTACACGGACTTAGGAAAAAGCGAAATATTTGCACATTTAAACAATGTTAATAATGCGACACAAGCATTTAGATGACGCGTAATAAGATAAACAATATAAAGAGTTATTATGAGGCCATATTTTTTCAATAGCGATCGATGTTCCTTCTTGCATTTAGGCAACAAGTAAAACAAGAATGTCTTAAATTACGACGACGTTTCCTCCTTCCATTTTGGCGATAACCAGGGCTGCAACACAAACACGAAAACGCTATAGCATCATCTACGTTGTTGGTTAGAGTTAGCTATAGTTTTATCAATGTAAAGTTGGCAGTATGGATGCCGTATGCGTTACAAACACAGTGCGACATGTGTTATTCGGAGTACATATTGGATTGCAATATGTGGACGATTTTGGATTGTGGAGCGGTTGGAGGTTTATTCATGTAATTTTAAGTTGTTGAACCAGGTATGTATTCTTTTTTTTTTTGTTACACTGGAGTGATGCCTCGCTTATCTACATTGTTTTTTTTATTTTTTTTTATTCATGCTTTCACGATGCCATGGCGATCACAATGAAAGGTAGAAACGTGGGCATAATTATGCTTCATTCGGCACAAATGCGAAGAAGCAACCTTCACTCCATACAAATAAACAAACACTGTAGACAGGTAGCGCATTGCGGTCACTCGATGAATCATTGGTCCGTGAATGCGGAGCTGCCATTGGATACTAGAGGACGCTATATTAGGAGACGCTGCGAACGCAGAGGGAGATTGATTTGTGAGCCTAGTGTGATCATCAGGACAAAACCAATGCCACTGAATTGATACAGATCCAATAGTCACAACGAACGTAAACATTCGATTTGATTGAAGAGGACTCACATCGGAAATGTCTGGCGCTAACAACCAGAAACAACAGTTTCAGCAATGAAATACTATACGCAGAATGCATCACGGAAACGCAAATAATGACTTTAATCACTGTTAAAACAGCAACAAATGCTTTTAAAATTCCAAAAGACTGTTTCATTTGTGGGTAAGAATAGTCTTAATTTCAGTTTAGCATAATTTTACCTCAAAAAAATTAGTTATAAATTACGACTCCCAGTTTCATGCTTTCAACCATTTTTGTCCCTCGAGTTTTTAATTTTCTCGATGTTAAACGCGGAGCAGAGCATCCCTGTCAAGATAACCAAAAGGATCGAGACCAGGACAGCGTATTTAGTGAAGGTGTATTGGCTAATGCGATTCATAATAAACTGCTTGTGACCACGCAGGAGAGACCATCTACTTAACTCTCCGGTAGCAAGCAAGAGTCAATCCCATCAATTCCAATGAAGGACCCTAATGCAGAGGCTAAGGGCTTTTAACATTTAAGCAGCACACACACGAAAAACGAACATTGTATTTAACAAAACACGAAAAAGATATTATTATTGAACTATAGACGTCGGCAGCCCCTATGCAAGAGATCTACCCGAAGGAAAGCTGGAGAAGCATTAGGGTGCATGAGCATATGGGGAAAGAAATATAATAACATCAAACAAATATAATAACCTCCTCCGAATAAAGAAAAAACTACTTCTCTGATATTAGACGCTACGCCGAAAAAGAAACAATCCGTCAAATAAAAAATTATTTGTTTTTAGTATTTCATACGTCAACCCCACACGAACCTTGTTCATGTAGGTCTCCCGCTCTCTTCGCTCGTCACCAAAAGGTGATCCCGGGTTCAATTCAAACTATTTGTGCAAAACCGTTGCACATATTCACTCACATACGTCTCTCAGTTTTCCCTATAATATGACAAGAAGAAATTATATAAATGTAATATTTTTTAAGATGCATACTAATGCGGCCTGACGTTCCTCATATTGATCTCACATATATTATTATTATTTTGGGAGATTGCTCCTCGTGTAATTTTACTCGGGGAAAATGTAGGGACATATTTGTTTCAGGTGCATCAAAGTTTTGCGACTTATTCTGTATTTTGCCTTTCTACATCTTGGGATGCACATGGCTTCCGCTACGTGTTCAGGTACTTGAACAATATCACGTATTGTTAAAGAAAAAATAAAAAAACAAATGTTAAGAAAATAGATAAATTTTGCATAATATACATATAAACAAAAATATATATTAGAAAAGATAACTTGTCTTTGAAATTATTCTTCATATTAACTCTACGTTGTGACGTAACTAAGAAGGAAAAGGAAATTATAAACAAAATTCTCGTTAAGAAGATGATAATAAAAAAAATTGTAAAGTATATTGAAGCTTATTAGGTACAGAGGAAGGAAGAAAAAAAGTATTATTTACTATATAAAAATAATAAATATAAAAGAACGTAGCGGGAGAAGAAAAGTAGTGGAAACAATTTTACTTTTAATAAAAATTTTGTATAAAAAACCCTTATGAAACAAAAAAGTATAACTGAAGAAATGAAACTTCAATCAATTGAACTGAAATATACGTAAATATGTTTGTCTCTGAATTTCTTCATAAACGAAGAAGCAAGTATCACAGAACAAAATTAAATAATATAATAATGATATTAGAAAAAATCAGGGGACTACTTTCACTAGGAAATAGAATAAACGAAATAGGTAAATACGAAAACATAAAGAAATAACGAGGAAAGGATTTTAAATTACAACAAAAAGGAAATGCAAACACAATGGATAACTGGAGAAGTTGAGAGGCAAATATCAAAATCACAGTGCAGCGATTATGAAATGATAATAATTTTGAAAGAAAATCTAGAAATTACTTTTTCAAGGAAGTGGAATAAAAGAAACAATACACTTAAATACAACGAATAACCCAAACTTTGAATAAGATTCGAACTTTAAATAATATTTTTCTCTAAATTCTATGAAAATTAAAAAACAAACTCAAGATAATTTGAAGTTAATAATGACTGAAAATGAAAGACAGGAAGATGAAAAGATGTATAACTACAAAACAGAAAATTAAAACACAACGGAAAACTTAATACCTTACTATTTTAAATAACTCGATTTATAATCTTTGACACCATAACGATTCGAACAGAAATCCCATAACGCTTTGAGTGAAAATGTGATAAGAGATTGATTGTTACATGCAGCGACATTTCATTGGGAGAAAAAATTTTTTTTTTTTGGTGTGTGTGTGTGTGGGGGGGGGGGGGCTTTAGGGCTCGTCAACATCGAAGGTCATCAGAGCCCACATGAAGAAATATATGAAAAAGCTCTTTCGCTTGCTCCGCATACGACAAGACAAATGGACTGTAACATTTTCATCGCGGGCTCGCAGCCAATAATTCAACTTCTTAGTGTCATTTATTAGCGATTTGAAAGTAAAATAAATATTCAGAATATTGATTTACTCTACCTGTGCTTCATCCATGTTAAATAATATTCAAGGTTCTTGAAATAGTAAACAAATGCGTGTATGTAGCAGATAGAAATTCTTTTACTGCGTCTATACCAAAGTTTCAAGCGAAATACCGCTAATGCGGATGTAATGCATTCTAATTCTACTTCACGTACAGAAAATTTAAGCAAAATCGTTGGACCAGTTTTAGAAAAATATTCAAAAATGTAATTTGACCTTCATGTGAAATACCCTTTGTTTTCGAGCAAAAACAAAATCAGAAGACGCGGATCGACAACAAGTGAAATCTATCGCAAATACGAAATACGAATTAAATTGATTCATCCACTTACTCAGAATCGCTGCGCACAGACGGACGGACGTTATGCCCAAAAACAACCTTTTTCAGAATCAGGGGTTACCAAAACGGATATTTTCGCAAAAATCTCCTTTTCAAATGTTTTTCACGATTACAATACTTTTTATATACTACGTACAGTACATGAGCAAGTAAAACGTGTAACATCTCCAAACGCAAAGCGAACAACCTTCTGAGTACGAACTGATGGAAACTGCACCTGTGTGTATCGGGTATGTAGCGGCTTTTGAACTCCTTTGAGGCCACAAGTGGAAATACAATTGAACAAAATATAAAAAATCTCTGATATTTCTCCAGTAATTTTTTTAAAATTTGAGCACAGCATTCTTACATTTTCATCAGCTCTTTCTCAATTTTAAAACAGACAAAATGTTTTGTATAATAAAGTTTCAAGATAAAGTCGTATCTTTGGGTCCTTTTGGCATAGTCTTCATGGAGGTTGCATTTTTTTAAACAATTCCAAATGTCTGAAAGCTCTTTTCTCAACACCATCAGGCTAAAAAATCTAGAGAGAGCCCCGCTCAACTTTGAACCTTAATTCGTAACAAAAACTCGGGGCAGTAAGCACCAAACATAAGAAAAGAAAAACACTTCAAAAAAGAACTCATAATGTATTATAATTATTAAACTAGATGACATCTTCAAAAGACGAATTGACTTCAAAATATTTATCATCGCATTACATGGTACACTCCTAAACATCATAATTGTACATTCAAGTATAGATTGCGTGAATTATCTTCCAATTAAACTCAAGTCCTACAGAGGCAGATTTAAAGAATAAATTTCCGCTGCATCCCGTAAACGGTGCGACGTTCAGGAGGAAAGCGGTTCAGCAATTTGTACTTAGCACAATTAACGGACCAATCAAAATGCACTTAGGTATATTTTAGAAATTTTTAATATGAAGGAAGCGGAAGTGCAGCGCGGTGTTTTGTTAATAAAGTCGCAGTGAGTTTCTTCCGGAAATAGGCTTCTCTTCTAAACGATCTCAAAGTGATCATCGATCCCAATTTGGTTTCGATGCATCAATTTGTTTCTGAATTATCGGGGGAACAAAATTCTTCAAAAAACACATACGACATTGGACATGATCGCGAAATTTTGAAAACAGACTCTCCTGGAGACAGTTCTTAAGATCCGAAGAGATGTCAATTTCCTTCTTCGACCGATCGATCGATCGATCGATCACCCATGACGCAAATGTGCTTCAGTGCGCTTTTGCGCCTACGAAGAGAAAGTAGACGCGCTGGAGGCTCAAAGAGGAGGCGGAGGGATCGATCTCGTGGCCGCGCAGGTCGTTCTTACCACTTAAGCCGCTGGAGGCGCGTCCGTCGGAGATTTCTCTCTCGCGGGAAGCAAACAACCTAACAGTAGAAAACAAAGCTCTTCTTCAGATCCCGCAAATTGCGCAGTGGATGGCTTAAGGCGAAGGGATAATTAAAATATCTTTAATCGTCATAAATAAACAAAGTGACATGTACTTCTTTCCATTTCAACTTGAAAAACATCTTGATGGTGAAATACATTTTGCGTCTTTTTGAGAAAAAGAAACCAACTTTTAAATGATTTTGTTTACTTAATTTTCCTTTGTGGTATTTTTTACATCACTTTTGTCTACAGGTCAGCAAATGTTTGAGAAAGACATTTCACTGTTTCAGAGGAGAGAAGTATAACAACTCGAACAGTTGGATACCAAACAAATCATATTTCTTCATCATCATTATTATTCATACTGTTGTTTTATAACAATTGCGAGTGACTGACTTGGAGCGCTGATTCCACATTCACTGCGCCGTCGATACGTCTCGATACTTTTCACGACACAACTCCAGGTATCATTTTAAGGAATGAAATTTTCTACCCATTCATGTATGAGACATGTACATGGCAAATATTCAATCATGTACTGAAATTTACGCTTAACGGCAAAAGACACTCAAATCTAATGTAATGTTTTCTTCGTTACGCATAATACTTCAATGTATCGAAAGTTATCGTAGAATGTGTCCATCGAGAAATTTTCTTGCGGAAATTTTCGGGATTTTCTATTGCTTCGTAGAATTATTAATGATGGAATTCTGTATTTTCTGGACTCCCTTCTTCGATGCTAAAAGCGCCGAGTCTTTTAACGAAACCGAGAATCTACTCGTTTTGAGTGTCATTCTTCTTCTTTTCTATCATCGTCCTAAATTCATTGTTGTAACATTCGTGTCTTACGTATTTAATCTGGAAGAGGCGTCCATGAAGAAATATGTGTAATCTGCAGAAAATACCCTTCTGTAGTAAAGACTCTCACTTCCATTGAAAATAGAGCTACACTACTGTCTTCTATACCTTAGAAAGTTTTAAAGTTAATGCAAAATTACAAAATAAAACACGTAAAAAGAAATTCATGTCCCCCCCCGTGGCTCGGGTGGTAGTGTTGTCGCTCATCACCAAGACACGCGGGGTTCGATTCCGGGCGGGGTCAGAAACACTCTGTAGCTTTTCACTTCAATGTCTCAGTTCGTATAGCTAAGTGACTACTGAAAAGCGAAACCTACTCACTACTTCTACTAACCCTTCCCTCCACATCGAAGGCCAATTTGAACGCATCTACTAACAATAGCCCCTTTCAACCACCCGTCGCACTTAGTTCCTTCCCATTTACAACAATAAACAAAATTCGCATATTTGAAGAAGCGGTTTCGGTTTTTCGCCTTCGTCACAATCTCGTTTCGAGGTTCAAAAGTGTTCGTCCCGAGCTTTCGCTCTGTCGGTAGAGCATCGAAACGTCCAGATAAATTAAACGAGTTTTTAATTGTTTTACGTGTTTTTACTTTTCGATTACACAGAGCGCGTGAGAATTGCCTTCAGGAGCGTCTATGATGTGGTCTTCCGATAACGCAAGAACAAATTGATGTATCGAAACCAAATTTGAGATTTGACTTTGAATGCGTTGGGGGAAGAGAAGAAGCCTCTTTCTGGACAGAAGCTCATTCCGACTTCATTCACACACCGCGCTCCACTTCCGGTCTCTTTAAATTCAAAATTTTGAAAATATGCATAGAAGCATTTTGATTGGTCAGTTAATTCTGCTAAACGTCATTCCTCCTGTACGTCGCATCGTTTCTGACGTAACGCAATTGTTGACCTTTCGGAATTCTTCTCCGTTCAGTGAGAGAGAGAGAGACGTTCTCATGCACCCATAATGACTCAAGGCTTCTCTTCCCTTCCCTTCCACTGCCCTTTCACTTCTCTTCTACTCTTTCTCTTCCCCGGGGGCCATCACGACACGAGTGTCCTCGTATCAACACACACTCTGTGTGTCGGGTTACATCATCGCTTCAACACCGAAATACTCACTTTCATATTCACTTCCTAAATCCCGAGTACAACGCAATTTGCCAACATTAACGAAATTAAGTAATATCCGCATAAATAGTTGTAGTTAATATCACAACAAACTAAGAAATTCGTTCCACACTTTGCTCGACGCAGAAGGAACAGAATGGTGGCACATTGAATTCGTTGCCGATATTCGTTGCCGCAGATATAAACTTTGACAATTTCGAACGCCTTGTTGGCCAACACGACGCGAGCGAGGTACAAATACCGTTTTACTCTCACGGAGGACGACGGCAAAGTAGAAGTCTCGGCTACATGTGTACCAACATCAATCAAAAGCCAATCGGACTCTGACAATAAATAAATAAATAAAAATATAAATAAGGTATTGTCGAGAGAGCAGCTGTTACGATCTGCTGAAGAAAACAAACTAATAATAATAAACACAGTGATTGCGCTTCCGTTCGTGTTTTCCTTAAGTTCATGTACTCGAGGGGCTCTAAGTAACTGGACTTGGCAAATGGCAAATTACACATAACGTCTAAATAACTGAACTAATCTTTATTGGCAGCAGAGGTAGGTCCAGAGCGTATTTCGTTAAAGCATGAAGCTAGGAGAGCGCGGTGTTTCTCGTTTGATTTTGCGTAATGTACGAAATGTGAAATTTGGCATTTTAGAAGTATGCGTTTCTATTATGATTTGTGGGACAAAGTTTGGTACAGAAAGTGATAGTTTTTTACGTATTGTTAGAAATATTTCAAGTTTATCAACAATAACTTTTCAAACTGTATAATAGTAAATGATGACAAATAACCAAAGTAAAATACTTCGCTAAATATATACGGTTCATTTCTCATAATAAGTTTTTTGTAATACGTCCCTGTTTTCTTCTTCTTCCAGCTTCACAGACGTCATTCGAAAGCGATCGTTGAACCGTTCCAATCGTTCAATTCGTACAAATCGACTCTAGTGTAACTCTAGTGTAACAAATGCTCTTTTTCCTTCCCCGCAGGGCTTTTCCTATACCGTTGTACAAGAATCGATAAAAAGATCATTTTCATCTTCCTCACAAGACTTTGATCACCGCATATTCTCATAAAATAACACAACTTCGTCAGATACTATTGTGAACCTAACCTAAGAATTTGTTGGTGTGTTACGAGTAAATCACTAGAGTAGAATCGTAAAAGTATTCACCTTTGTGAAGAGGTAGTAACCGCATACTTTTACGAACTTGTGAAAATTTTACTAGTCCTTGACAAACGTGTTCTTTTTGAGAAACCACCCGCTGCAGCCGCTGCAGCCGCTGCAGCCTCTACGCCTTCACTCCTCAATTCCCCCCACCCCACCACCGCCCCCACTGTTCACAATCTCAGTCCCTACAGTCATTATTATAACGGACCCGGAGATTGTTCTTTCACGTGCAATCACACAGAGCCACGGACGCGCACGATCCCCGTAAACCCTACAATACTTATTTATAAATCTATGCAACATTCCTGTGATCCTAGGATTTTCAAACATTCTTTCAGTAAATTTTAATATAGATGAAATTCTCAGTTTTCACCGAAATGCGAGACTTTGTATACGAACGACGTACGGGCGTTGAGAAGTAATTCTACATTCCTCTTTTTTGTCTCTCTCCTGTCAGCGGTTGGCATTCCTGTTTCAAAGCGAAACAAAACACGAATGCGCGAGTCACGTGATGGCTTCGCCGCGTAATAAACCTCGCGTGTATACGGAATATTTCTACTCTGAAGATTATCAGATCAAAGGATGTTTTTCATCAAAGGCTTACTGAAGATGCATGAATGGGACTTCGAATTTTGTACGAATATTCTGTCTGAAATCTACTGAAAATATTATTCATTAGTTAGTACTAGAGATTTCGGTTTCTGTATAGTGACTGCGGTAAGGTTCTTTAGAATTTACTTCAAGTCAACCCCTTCGCTGATATAATAGATGAGAAAATGTTTGTATTTTGAAATCACTGACAGATAAAAAAAATCAACACGGGGGAATCAAACATTTTATTTTTTTTAATTTTTTGCACGAATAGAGTACGTACACAAGCCTCAACTTACCAAAGGTCTTTATTTCCACTTCCTTCACTTAGGTCACTGCCCCTCCACTTTCATCGAAGGGAGTTGTAGTTAGCTGTCAGCAAAGGTTTGGACACCCTTCCATTTCCTAAACTGATATGTATTGTCCCAGTAGGCCGAAAGGTAACTTTAGTCTTATTGATCACTATTTTTTAAAATTAAAAACACCCAATAATAATACATTAATAAAATATAATAAATTAACACATAAACAATAATAATAAATTTATCGTCAAAACACCAATTACAAACAGCGAATGACCATGTGGAGGACAATAAACTAATTTACTCTCCGGAAGCAACCATTAATTCCTATCAAGGACGCACAGGCACTGGCGGATTGAATACCTATAAAAAATTAATCAAATATTAAACCAATCACACAAATG
Organism: Laupala kohalensis; assembly: GCA_002313205.1. Taxonomy (NCBI): domain Eukaryota; kingdom Metazoa; phylum Arthropoda; class Insecta; order Orthoptera; family Trigonidiidae; genus Laupala; species Laupala kohalensis. The sequence goes on along the minus strand of NNCF01127482.1, from coordinate 354,607 downwards.
ATGTGTTGTACTTTAGAGCACTAATAAATATGTCTACGATTATCTAATATTTTATTTTCATCTTTTACTTTTCCAGATTCAAACATCGCTTCAAGAAAAGACGCCAATTGACTCATTCACTAGAAAAGTCTTGTTACTTCACTTCTTCAGTCCTAAAAGTTGAGTAGGCTGACGCATCTGATCAGCAATGTTGCAAATGAACGATATTGTATTACATTACCGTACACTACTTATAACAACAACAACAACTTTGCTGATTTTTGACGTCCTGTTTACATTCATTCGCTGGATACGAAACCGAGTGATGAACTACTCGTAAAGAAATAAAACTAAAAAGGTTTCATTGCACAAAAATGTTCGATTAAATCAATTCAATTTCGCTGGCGATTACGTTGCACGGGTTTCGCTAAAAGTTTACAAGAAATACGAAAGTTAACCACTTTACAGAATTATACCGAAGATTAAAACCAAATTTCGTGGATTATTTAAATCGCCAAATTCCTTTACATAACGCAATGAGATAGAGAGAGTCCACTGCTGTGTTTGTCGCTAATTAGCTGGATTTTGCAGTTTCAGAAACGAGATGAAAACGTCGCCACTTCAGCGCCCATCAGAACGACAATGAGGATAATGAGGACTCGTCTCATCGGAAAACAAACAAAATCGTTTATTTCGTTTTTAAAATAAAAAAGAGGTAAATTGAAGGTTTTAACTTAACTTTAGAAGCGACAACAGCGATACAATATTAAGTTGCTTGTGACACGAGAACATACTTTTCACAGAAAATTAATGTTATTTTTTTGTAATTATAATCCTACAAATAGTAATAATAATAAAAATAATGAATTGTATTTCCCAGAGCCGCTCCTCACTATTGTGATCACTGCAGCGCATTTACATTAATGTACAATTGAAATCAAATAATAATATCGAAAAATAAAGTGATACGAGAATAATACACTAATTAAATTCGACGAAATTACATATCTTTGTGCCAGAAATCTCCTTATTCCGTATTATTTATACATTACAGTATATATTGCCCAACGAAGTCATTTCACGGCTTTATCCCTTTATCACATTAGTAATTTTTTTTTCCTTCTTCTTCTTGTTCTTCTTCGTTTCAACAAAATAATTTATAAAAATTGAGTTTTACATAATTGTAAGTCGTGTTTCGTGACAAAGGATGCGTGAAATTTTTTAAAGATTCTTAGCGCATACGACATATCTTTTCGGACTAAATATTCACGTCAAACGCAGTCCTCCGGATGACATATTCATAAACGCAATTATTATCGCTCGCAAGAATTAACGCGGGGCAATCGAGTGAAGTACATGAAAATGAGATCGTCGATGATTCCACATTTCGTAATATGAGAACCTTTTCCGTCGATGCGAGAGAAGTGAGGGTTGCGCCCGACGCTTCATCTCATTTCNCCATTGGCGAGCCCTAAAGCCCCACAGAGGGGGGGAGGGGGGGGGAGGAAACGTATTTGAAATTGAAAACAGCAGTAAATAATTCGTTGTAGGTCGTGTACGAGACATTTAATGAATTCGTGAGTATATGCTCAGCTTTGCCTGAGTGGATCTTTTGTGATTGATTCCTGACTTCAACTTCAACTGACTACGCGACGTTGCGCGGGAACATGAAACAATCAGTCGAAAATTTAAAACAATTCACAAATAAAACAATAATAAAATAAAAAATATTATTTGTGTTGTTAAACAAACAAAACATTACATCAACATTCGAAAGAAAAATTGGTGCTGAAAACTGAAATATTCTACCGTCCAGTGAATATTAAAACACCTGTACATTCGTGATATTAAGCTTTCGCTTTTGATTATTTCTGAAATTAAATATCAAGGGAAAAAAAACCTACAAAAATATAATTTTTAGTCTCGTATGCTAATACGTACATAATTACGAATAATTTTAAAAATCCAGAGGCACGATTTTAAACAGAAAGCTGCTGAAAATTATGAGTATTAAAATCCGCTGCTAATCCGAGTAGATCAGTGAATCTTCACTCGCGTAACAATTGACTGAGTACGAACGCTTCCGAATGTGTCCGCCAGATGCCAGGGATCGATTGGACAATCTACGTGCACTGTTTTCAAATACATGACCTAAGTGTGAAAAAAAATCCAAAGGATTTAGAGATCCCAACTGCGGGGTTTGTTCATTAAGTCATCTGTGTATAGTGTATTTTCGTTCTACCGAGATTTTTAAAATACTTTGTAATATATTGTACTTAATAACATTCTTAATAACGTCCAGTAATCGTCGTTTGAAAATTCTTCTTCTTCATCTTCTTATCCTTCCTCTTTCATTACGTATGAAAACAAACAATGTAAGTAGTAATTGGCATGTCCAAAGAGTGTTGGTGAACCCGGTTTCCCGTCTTAATTGCCTGTCTCGATCGGTGTTTCGCTTTTACAGACAGAGCAAACACTTTCAGATCGAACGGCTTCTTCATCGCGTCTCGTCTCGTCTCGTCTCGTGTCGTGTGCACAGAGCGACCGCAGTCCTTCAGCTGCCGCTGCCGCTGCTGCTGGTGGTGGTGGTGTTTGGCAGCCAATGGACTGTCGCCGTTTAAATGCACCGGGGAAACACGGAAACGAGGCGGACAGGAAACTAATCGAAAGTAACGGAGATGAAAGAACGAATGGGAGTAAGGAGGGAGTCTACTTCCTTCCTTCCTTCCTTCTTTGGGGAGGAAAAAAAGAAAAAAACTTACATTAGCCGTTTACTCGTTTAAAAAGATAAGAGGAAACAAATGTTGGTGGAAGGCAATTGTGAATAGTTCAGACGGGAAAACAATCTGGTACAATTAATAACAATTATACGTTATAACAGTAATTAATCTTGCAACACTTTTACACAGTATGTCATATTTATCAACTTCAATTTTCCTCTGTTAAAGAGTTCCCCCTCCTAAGATCCGCCTCTGGTTAAAATAGTAAATCGTACTCAAGATACATTTTGAATAGTATTGAAATGGTTGATATCTTAAAAGAATATAAAATCACGAAAATAATATTTTAGATGGGAAGTAAGCGTAGAATACATTTCAGTTTTCTTATGACCCGAAAATACTGTTGCTTCAACGAAATGTCTCACAAAAAAACTGGTTAAACTACAAAACAATATTAGAATAAACACCAGAGAGAGAGAGAATATTCACAGGGGGGAATGTGTCAAGGACAGAGGGAGGGGACGAATCGACCGTCGATAAGAGGGTGGGGGGAGGGAGGGAGGGGAGGCGGGGAGTGCTGCAGCTCCTAACACGACACGAGAAAGCACAGAGCTGACACACAGACGAGGGGTTGGATGATATTAGCTCTCGGATTCTGTCGAGGAAGCACAAGGGTTGGGGAGANCGAAGCGAAGCGAAGCGAAGCGAAGCGATGCGAGGCGACGCGATCGGCATTTCACTACAAACGACCTTCTCTTCCCTTCCCTTCCCTTCCCTTCCCTTCCCTTGAGGGCAACGATATCGGATGTGTTGTGATGGAGAGAGCATCAGACGCAAAACCTCCTTCAACAGAGGATCCCCCTCACCCTAAAGAAAATCTCTTTGGATTACGTCACGATTAAAAACTTAAACTTCGCTTCGAAGAAAGCAAATAAGTATTTCGTGTCTTCCATATTTTACTTTCTTTTTATACTTTTCGTGATGATATGATGATGATGATGATGATGACGAGAGAATTTCTTCTTCTTCTCCTCCTTCTTCTTTTGCCATCAGTGACCCTCCTTGTCACCTCCTCTTTACTTCCTTCCAAAGTACAAAATTAAATCAACTCCGGGACAAAATCTGTTATGAGCTCATTCCTCGGATGGTCATGACCTACACTTGAAGCAAATTGCACAAGTAGACTACCTAGACCCTATTTATATCGATATTAATTCTGCGCCTACTCAATCATTGATGGACGCATTAAATAAATTTAACTGAACAGAAATGTGTTATTTTTCAGGATCATTNCCCCCCCCCTATTTGGCTACGTTCTTGTACCCAATTTCATATTACCTCATAATAATAATGATAATACATAAATTTATCGTCAAAAAAGTAGATACAAACTGCGTATGACCACGTGGAGGACAATAAACTAATTTTCTCTCCGGAAGAAAGCAAGAGACGTACTCCATCAATTCCGATCAAGGGCCCTAAGGCAGAGGCGGATTCAAAATTTTTTTGCATAAGTTCCTAGATAAGATAAAAAGTTAGCTATATAATGTCAATATGTTTGTAATTTAACGCAAATATGTTTGTAAATATACATGTACAAGTTTTTATCGAACTATAGATTATTCTCAGTATAGTGTTTAAAAATCATAAGAATGGAAAAAAAACACTAAATTCACGATTTATTGTTACAATAAATACGCCCCTAGACAAAGACTAGAGAACCTGTATAAGAAATCCGCCTCTACCCGAAGGAAAAACGGAGAAAAACCCGGGCCAGGATTGGGCTACAGATTTTATGTATACAACCGTGCCAAAGTTGAGTACACATAAAACAAAAAATTAATATGAGCCATACAGCAACACAATCATGCAAGAAAATAGTTTATGAAATTGTTATAAGTTGTTTAAAAAGTACTACAGCAATGGCGTGATAAAGTACAAGACAGATTTAACTTTTATTATAATCAATCAATACCTTTACAATGTAGAAGCACTGGTGCAGGAGGTAGTTTTTAACCGCGGATTTGAAGAGATTCAATTTCATAATATCTTTTATATTCTTGGGCAGGGAATTATATAGAACGATTCCCGAATGATAAGGTCCTTTTTGGCAAAGAGTAGTTGACACTCTAGGGCGATGAATATTACTACTATTGCGAGTATTGTGTTCGTGAACGAGACTGTTTCGGATAAAGCAAGGGTGGCACTTCAGTAATTCGAACTTAACAAACACGACTGTTTCATAAATATAAATGCAGGGAAGTGTTAATATATTTAATTCCTTGAATAAAGGTTTACAAGAGTTTCGGGGGTGAGATTTACAAATTATCCGAACTATCCTCTTCTGAATTCTGAAAGTTTGAATACTCTGACCGGAATTACCCCAGAAGGTAATGCCGTAACGTAAATGGGAGTAAACGTTTGCCAAATATACGCAACGGGAAATACGTGGACTATCTACGTTAACTATGTTTCGGAATGCGTAATACGTCCCTTGCTTTTGCTTCCGGAGAGTGAATTAGTTTATTATCCTCCACGTCGTATTAGGCAATTCATAACTGCTTTTTAACAGTACAAAATTTTAAATCTAAACAATATAAGGCATGGAACCTGTCACAAACGAATTTTTCTCACAGTGCGCGCAGTATTCCTACGCAAATATATGAGAATGCGTCGTTGCGCTTTACAATAACAACAACGTCAGAAGTATTCATTTTGTTCAAATCAAGTGTTCATATTTCGTTGTAACCATGAGATTGTTTCCTATTGTATGAAAAAAGCACGCGATCCTGTTTCATTATCCCTGGCTACAATTATGGCTGGCGTTACACTTACAGTAATGAAAATCATATATTATATCGTTCTTCTTTATACATTTTTCTAACATACTGCCGTGAAGTCTAAGATACCGTTACGTTAGTAGCAGTTAATTTCATTTATATTCAATGTTCTGGTTATTGAACTAGAATATTCAACGCATCACACATGTGATCGGATCACAGCTGTATTATACAGAGAGACTGTCTCATAATAATATTTCATTCATGAATACAGACACACACAAACACACACGTGCCTCAATCATTTGTGAATTCCATCACGAAAGTGAATTAATGTACAGAACTTTAAGTGCAGTTTGTGGGAAGATAAGTAATCACCCATGAGTTAATATGTTCGGGTATTATGACATTTGGTATTACATTTATTTATTACCAGCTGATAACCCGGCGTTGGTCCCCATTCTCCTTGGACTAGTTTTCTTTCACTAGGGAAAATATAAAATCAATCTGTATTGTAAGATTAAAATACTATTACTACCCGACTTTTGAAAACGTGTACACCCTCCTAACTTTCCAAAATCACAATCAATGATGATTAATATTTTCCTTCTTTTACATTTCTCTCTTAAATTCAAGAATTCAAACTCTTCTATTTTTAATAACGTTTTATTAATAATTTAATTGTTAATTTTTTAAGAAATCTTTTCCAGGACCATAACGAACAAAACAAAAAAGAATTACGCGTCGAATCCTTCGTTCGAATCTAGAGTTGATACAAAAAATCCCACACACACACAAAACCGCTCTGTCAATTTTTTCTTTTCTCTAAAAACCTTATTCGGACTACTACGAATATTTTTTTTAAACCAAATCGTTCAAGCGATGTGATTGTCAACGAAATTTGTCATTTAATTTTTTAGTTGTGTAGATGATTCAATTCGAATCGCACGACATCAATTTACGCAATTCCACAAATATTTTGGATTTGAGAACTGAGTGTTGAGGTAACTTCGAAAGCAAAATAGAGGTCAAGGTTGTTCTTCCTCGAGTCGTTCGAAGGGACCGGAAGCAGCCGACGGAGCAGAACGACCGTTTGCCAAAGCCAACATTCAGCAGCGATCATCCTGCTCCATTCAAGTAACGAAACCTACGAACAGTATTATTTTATCTTAGTCTTTGAAAGTAGATGAAAATATTGTCAAAATCAATTTCTTTTACGAGCGAGAGAAATATTGCCTTAAGGTTAATTCAAATGGTTAAAATTAAATAATTCTGTAAAATTAAATCACCCAGAAATCAAGAAGAAGAAGAAGAAGAAGAAGAAGAAGAAGAAGGAAAACAAAAACTTCTTGAGCGAAAATTCGCGAATTTCTTCGAGATAACATTTTTGTTTCAATCTATTTCATAATTTTTACCAAAATAAACGTTTTTCTTTTGTTTCTACAAAATATCCTTATACTTGAACAATATACTCAATAAATATTGAGATATAAGATAATAACTATCTCAGAAGTAAAAGGGTACAAGGTCATAAGGTAACAGCGTTTCCGATTTCCGCTCACAATTTGATAGATTCTCAGAAATATTTTCCGGTTACAATTAATTATTTCTTGCGCAAGTGACTAATACGACATATACGAATTGCAAATAAATACAATAGATATATTTATAATATTTATTTAACTGCAAATGGGCAGAATATAAGGAAATACAATAAAATATACAAATATACATATCACAGAGAACTGAAATGAAAAATTGTTGAGTAAATGATTAAACTTACATTGAAGTATTAAATATAAGAACAGGTGACCCTGAAATAACTACAGTGACCCTAAATCACTTGGCTGCCACTATCTTCACATCTCCACCAACGCACCTGAAGTTCTTCCAGAACGTTTTGTCTAACCTTCTTTCTTAACTTGACAGAGCGTTTTTTATTTTTTATTTTAGAGAGTTTTTGCTGAGCCCACGACAGCCGCAGGCGAATTGTTCCAGTCTCTGATTTGATTTTTACTGAGAAACGAGTATTTTCCTACCACTGTTTTTTTTNAAAAAAAAAAAAAAAAAAAGAATGTGATCTTGTCGGTTTTTCTAAACATCTCGTCACGCTGGTTCGTTCTTAAGTCTACTGAACAGACATCCCACAACGAATTTAGAGGGGTTCTATTTTAATGCAATTTTACCCATGTTTATAAATTAATCGCTTTTTTCTGTTTTCTTTCTAATTCTTCTATTTGATATTTTCTATATGGATCCCATCCCGCCGATGCATATTCGTATTAATAATGAAACTGTCAATATGGTTTCCTTGCCCTGCGATATGCGTAATATTTTAATGAAACGTGATATGATGGTTGGTTTTCTTCGTTCGAAAATTAGATCACATTCCAACGGGAATCGAGATGACGGGATGGATTCCTTTGATAAACGGGATTTTTCATTATTGGCAATAAAGTGCTGTTACCCTCCGGAAAAGAAGCACGGGACGTATCCCATCAAATTCCGCTCAAGGGCAGTAACGGGTTTAATAGGTAGAGGTAGAAATAAACTATTATAAATAAAAATTATAAAGAACAACATGCATGAAAAAAAGGGAATTTAATCTACAGAGCACTGTAACAAAATGGCACTGTGACATGAGAAAAGAGAAGAAGAAAATGTACATCACATCACATACACCATCCGAAATGACATGATAATACAGAATATTTATTATATTGAAATTGAAACTCCCGTTAACTTCTTTTATCAAAATCTGTAGATTCTCTCACAGACACAATAGCGCATTAGAAAACTGTTTAATGGAATATTTAAATAATAAAAATTAATTAATAATAATAATACCTTCGAAATCTCCCTCTTAGTAGACACGATTCCTCGCTTCTCTCTCTCGACAATCTGAAATTTAAAAAATAAAGAAGAGTTAAACAAGAGAAACATAAGTAAAAAATATTTGTATTAACATTCTAGAAGATTCTTTGTATACACGAGATGTGGGAATCGTCTTTGAAAGTGGTTAAGAACCAAGCGATTCGCTTTTGAGATCGCATTCCACGAATCTTAAGAAAAATTTCCACACTTACATTCCATAGACATTTACTTTAATTATTAAAATACTCAATAAAATTAAAATAAGTAGTCGGCATCATCGGAATTATTAAAATTTAAAATAGGTCGATAGGAATATAGACTATAGTTAATTATATCTGGGAATTCATTATTATTATACCATCGAACTACATGTAATTAGAATTTCTCTTCTCATATAATTATGTTATAATTCAAATAATAATCAAATCTCTCGCTTCATTTGCAGGCGTAATTAAATTTTGCATTTTCCGATCCATCCAATTGCCAATGTGTCGCTCGTAATTAGTTTCATGGGGATGGATGGTCGTTGCTCAAGAGGGTTAATGATGTTTTTTAGTGATTCTTCAATGAGAATAATCGAAATGGTTGGAAAAGTTTTAAATAAAAAAAATGAAATAAGCCAACACGAAGCTCTTCCAATTGAAGCTTTCGACAACAATGATTAGTATATTTTGCTCTCAAGGAAAATAACATGACAGGGAAGACGAATACACTTTTTAAATTAAATTAAATTAAAGAATATTTTTATCAAAATTAAATGCAAAAGTTGATAGAACGTAAATAAAAGTTGCAATTTTGTCACATCAACAAAAGTTACATCACAATCGCTCAACTGCAAACCCACGAACTCACATCAATGAAAATAACACTGGAATCTAGTATTTATGTGAAGTGTTTATCGTCGGATACAGCGATCACCTTGCTCAAGTATTGACTATGAAAGATAAGGTAAAACCACTTAAAATCCTTTACAAGTTTTCAAGAGAGTTAAATGACACAAATCAATCCATATTTATAAATTATTTGCGTGAAGAAACATGGAAAGATGACAATCCACATCATATTGCAAAATGGTTCTTTTTGCTGATGACACTAATTTACTACGTAAACACGCCAACGCTCAAAAAGTTTTGTCTAATCGTTCGACATGGTTCCATGCTAATCGTCTCATTGTAAACACTGACAAAAAAGTGTCTATGTCATTTCACAATAATAATCCAAAATCTTTACACCAGGTTTCTCTTTATTTAAACGGAACACAATTAAAAACTGTTACGAATACAAAATTCTTAGGTCTCCATATTCAAGACAACCTCAAATGGAATCGTCACGTTGACAATCTTAATTCCCAATTAAGCAAATTCTGTTACGCATTCCGAATCTTAGATAACGCAGTTAGTCTACGTATTTCCCGGCGCGCATATTTTGCAATCGTTTACTCCCATTTACATTACGGCATTATCTTCTGGGGTAATTCCGGTCAGAGTATTCAAACTTTCACAAATCGGAAGAGGATTGTTCGGATAATTTGTAAATCTCACCCCTGAAACTCTTGTAAACCTCTATTCAAGGAATTAAATATCTTAACACTTCCCTGCATTTATATTTTTGAAACGGTCGTGTTTGTTAAGATCGAATTACTGAAGTGCCACCCTTGCTTTATACGAAACAGTCTCGTTCACGAACACAATACTCGGAAGAGGAATAATATTCATCGCCCTAGAGTGTCAACCACTCTTTGCCAAAAAGGACCTTATCATCCGGGATTCGTTCTATATAATTCCCTGCCCAAGAATATAAAAGTTATTATGAAATTGAATATCTTCAAATCCGCGGTTAAAAACTACCTCCTTAACCAGTGCTTCTACAATGTAAAAGAATTTATTGATTTTAATAAAAGTTAAATCCGTTTTGTACTTTATCACATCATTGCTGTAGTACTTTTTAAATAACTAATAACAATTTCATAAACTATTTTCTTGCATGATTGTGTTGTCTTATGGCTCATATTAATTTAGTTTTATGTTTACTCAACTTTGACTCGGTTGTGTACATAAATTCTGTAGCCCCATCTTGGCCCGGGTTTTTCTCCGGTTTTCCTTCGGGTGGAGGCGGTTTTCTTATATAGGCTCTCTAGACTTTGTCTAGGGGCGTATTTATTATAACAATAAATCGTGAATTTAGTGTTTTTTTCAATTCTTATGATTTTTAAACACTATACTCAGAATAATCTATAGTTCGATAATAACTTGTACATGTAAATTTACAAACATATTTGCGTTAAATTACAAACATATTGACATTCTATCAGTATTATAACTCGCAGCTAACATTTTATCTTATCTAGGAATTTTTGATGAAATTTTTGAATCCGCCTCTGTCTTAGGGCCCTCGATCGGAATTGATGGAACGGTCCCTTGCTTGGTTACGGAGAGTAAAATTAGTTTATTGTCTTCCACGTGGTCATACGCAGTTTGTACTGTTTTTTGACAATAAATTTTTTATTATTATGAATAATATTTTAAAAACAGTGTAACTTAATTGTATTTTAGGATGCATGGATGATATCAAAATTAGTTCAAAATTTTAATCAGTGACCATACTTAGCACACAAAATCCTTTATTAAATTTCCAGCCTCCAGGAATATTTTGGCTGAACGTCCGTCCGGTCCGGTCCGTCTGCCCGTCTGTGCGCAGCACTCCTGACCGAAAGGAAAAATATTTTGTTTTCATTTTTCATATTTAGAGCAAAATTTTACTTCTAACATATGCACGTGCTTTCAATTTTCTATTCTCTTGAACACAAAGGGCACTTCACATGAAAGTCAAAGTACATTTTTGAATATTTTTCAAAAACTGGTCCAACGATTTTGCTTAAATTTTATGTACGTAAAGTAGAATTAGTATGCATTACATCCGCATTAGCAGTATTTCTCTTGAAAGTTTAGTATAGACGGAGCAGTTAAATAATTTCTGTCTGCTACATTTAAGCATTCTCTCAAAGTCCGTCCCTCCCCCCTCCCCCACCTCGTGGACGACCTACCCCACGACATACTCCACATCTGCATCACAAACCCCCCAACCTGTTTCTGAACTCCCCTTCGACCATCTCCCCACAACATTCACAACATTGTTTGGCACTGTCCCCTTCCACCTCTCTCACCCACTGGCGACAATTCACCGCTCGCCTCAGTCGTAAAATCAATACAAACCTTCCCCTTCATACTCCCGAGAACATTGACGACGCTATTATCCACTTAACCATCACCCCCACTCCAAACCCTGCCCGCCCACATCCTCGCCCTCATCCGTGGGCGTCGCCGTGGATAAGAGTCATTTGCACAAAAAACTCCTTTCCGTCTCATTCACGCCGCCGCCCGGGAAATGTCCATAGACGATGTCCGCAAAAAGCTGATTCGCAAACCTGGCAAAACACCTAAAAAGAACCCAACAACTACCACGTCATAAGTCTCCTTAACATCCTCGGCAACACCTTCGAAAAAAATACCCAGTCTAGCCTAAGAACCCACCTCAAATCCCACAACCTCCCCCCACCCAATTCCGCCAACATAAATCCGCCGCCCTACAAACCCTATGTCACACCCAAGAAATTTCACCAACCTCAGATCAAAACTCACTCCAGTAATGTTCTTCAATTTTTCATTTGCTTTCGACATCGTCTGCCACGACCTACTCCTCCTCGAAAAAACAGAAATCTGATCCCCGCACCTTTTCACGCCCTCCTCCGCAGCTTCTTAACCAACAGATCTCTGTACATAAAATACCAGCACGCCACCTCCACGCCCCGCCCGATCCTAGCAGGTGATCCACAAGGGGCAGTGTGCGGTCACCAACGCTCTCTTCTCTCCCTTTCCCTCCCTTCCTCCCTTCCTCCCGCCACCACGTAGCCCAATTCCTTTGCGCAGGCGACGTTTACTTTGTCGGCAGAAAAAACCCTACCTTGCGGTCTCCCTTCGCTATCTTCAACGCGTCATCATCCGGCCAGCAGGTCGCCGCCGCCACCACCACCTCCAGGGCGATGGATATATAAGGGCGGCGGAAAGGCACCGCAGATGAAGAGTGAAGCGGAGTGAGCAGAGAGAGAGTTACGAGCTACGACGATCTACAACCTTATCAACGACAACAACCACGCAGCTATCGACTTTGGATCTCTCTCACTGGACACAGGAATACTGGACTGCTAGAAATCTTGGATAACGACACTGCTACGCTTTTGGTATTTTCTGTAGTCCGCTTGGCCCGGATATAATTGTTCACTGTAACAATTACTGCAAATAAACCAGTTGTTGAGTTTTAACTTGTACTTGTTGATTCGTTCCTTGACGGAACACAACACGTTTACTTTTTAATAAGAACAAAAAGATAGAAATATGTTTACATACTTACAGATTACAATATGCATGAAACAATAATCAAATACTATCTTTTTTAATTCTAGAAGAGTTTTCCCCAGCTTTTTCTCGGGAAGAGGGGAATTTTTTATTCAGACTCCCTAGGCTCTTTCCTAGGGGCGGCATTGAAGATTTCGAATTTAGTGTTGTTTAATAGTTACGATTTATAAACAAAACTTTCCGAATAATCTACAGTTTAATGATAACAATACTAAGTACTTGTGGAATAATGTTTTTTTGTGTTTATTATTATCAATTGCAAATTTGTCGGTATTTTGTTGATTTTAGGACAAGTATCGGACCACATCTATTGATGGGAGGAGTAAAGTGAAGCTGAAATGTTTAAAAATCCTTAGCCTCTGCCTTAAAGGAGAGCCCTTGATGGGAATAGACGGAACACGTCCCTCGTTAGTTTCCGGAGAGAAAAAATTAGTTTATTGCACGCGCCGCAAACAAGTTGAATGGCATGAAGAACTCAAAAACACGAAATACGAGAAATTGTTCATTAAGTCGTCTAAAATATAAACAATTAATTAGGTTTTTGGAAGAAAGCAAAAGGTTTCATCATCAATGATGAAACATCAATTCTTCTAGTTCATGCACTGGATGATGACAGTTGAGAATGATTCACAATTTTAAGGAAAAAACGGGAAAATTCCTTTAGACCTTCTGCAGTCCACAAATTTCGTGAAATGTGTTCATCCTTTTGCCTGAGGTGAAGGATAAATGCGAATGCGTTAGGAACTCTTTAAAAGTACACTCTACACTACGCATCAAAATTTGCGGAGCAATAAATTCATCATTCAAAAAGTACCCTCATGAAATTTGGGGGGAGGAAGTTTCCATGTATTATGAAGACGCTTCATTTTTGCGCTGAGACACTCATACAATGCCGAGGGGTGAACATTTCGAGATAATCGGGAAAAATATCACACTTCAAATCGTCTCACGTAGCACTACTCTTCATAGCAGTGAAATTAAGCTAGAATTAAAATAACCACCTACAACTGAAGTCTCACATCCCCCCTTTCCTCTGAATTGTGTTGCATTTGGCGTCATTAAATGTAACCAGTATTGAATAAACAATTTAAGTACCTTCCCCTATTGACGGGACGTCCACCCTCATTCCCTGAGTGGCCACAATAAAATGTAGTACGTGAATAAGACAGGAAATTGTTTCATGCATTCTCAGACATATACTAAAACTAATAGCTTCAACAGTTTTTCCTTTTTTATAAAAAGTTTTTACGCGCAGTGTATTTTATTTATATATCTCATATCACGCAAATTATAGTATTATTGTCATGAATTGCCGTCGATAGTTTGCCACAAAAACAATCATTCTACCCTGGGATCCGATGGGTGATATCCACAGTGTCTCGTCCTAAAATTATTATTGCCATCACTGCTCTGGGATTATCGACGAAATAAATCCTCTCGACCGAAAGGACACTCTCCTGAGACTCAAATGCCTCTTCCTTAATCCGGATTCAAGGACAAAAGCTCTTCTCTGCGAAGGGGTTAGGAGAGAAAATGAACGCGCCGTCCTCCTCATCCCGTCCACCGCAACTAAGTTCTCACCAAACAATCTGACGTTCACTAGGTTTACAAGAGAAGAAGAGAATTGCTTCTTCCTCCATTTGATGATGATTCGTTCGTCAAACTCATTCAGTTCTAACACGCAAAGGAAAGAAACGTGAAAGAAAAATTTTGTCTAATTTCTCGCTTTAACTTTTGGTATTTTCCTCTGAGACATACTTGTTTCCTATAATTAAAAAAACAAAATTTAAAAAACGCTATTTTAGTTTTAAAAAATGTTTTTTCATACTTCCTGCAATTTTTCGATGTGGAAAAATAAAAAAATACCAATCAACTTTTTAAAATACATAGAGGACCGAAATGCAAGGATCTTGCCCCAACTTTAAGACAAGAATTTCCAAAATGGTGGGATATAAATTCAACGCCCTCTGGTGGACTAGGAATTCACATAAGAAAAAAACCAAAGGAAACGTACGGTTTAGAAAGTTTTGACTAAAGTTTATTGTTAAAAAGAAATTTTTTATTTTTACAAAATTTTCATGTAATAAATAAAAAATTCGAATATTTTAATTTTGTTTTTCGTATTTCACGAACTTTCTCGAGGGGTCGAAATTCGTAATCAGTGCCCCTCAAAACCTCAAAGAGGCAAAAAACCTTTTTCCGACTAATGACTGGACTCTACATAATACTCAATATTTGAATGAGCGTAAAATTTCCTTATCTACTTTACTCGAATTATAAATCTTTTTATCACAATACATTCTAGATGCTTGCTTGCTAGCTTCCGGAGAGTAAATTAGTTTATTGTCCTCCACGTGGTGATACGCAGTTTGCACTGCATTTTTGACAATAAATTTATTATTATTATTATTAGATGATGCAATAAAAACTCATAAATAATACTACATGTAGTGATTAGTCTCTCTACCAACAAATAAACGAATCTCACTTGCATTAATTGTCTCCGTCCACATTAGAAAAGTCCTTCTTATTTATTTATTTATTTATTTAATTAATGTCTTTTGGTAAACGAGGTCTCTGCTCTTCGACTTGGCTAAGAGAATTGGGAAGGAGAGATTTTGGGTTGCCGAGGAACTTGTGGTCCGGAACCGACATTTGTCTGGAGTAGATGAGGGAAAGCACAGACGAAAACCTCAGCTAGTTCGCACAAACACACACCCTACCGCTCAGCCGAAGGGAACGTGGAAGCGAAGACCCTTCTCAGATGGGAGACACACAGAATCCCTCAACCACAGTTGGACGGAATCCTAAGGACGAAATCCTCCTGTATCATCTCTAGACAAATCAGATAAGAGCAGATAAGAGCTGGCGCCGTTCAAAGGAGTTTGTGACACAAGTAACTTCATCTCTGACAGGAATATGCTCTACGTAGAGCTTACCAACATCCACCGGATTTTAGAACCCAATAGACAGAAGTAATTCATGGTCGGTCCAGGTTTCTCAAGATCTGAGATGGTGAAAGTACGATTGCATTGACACATTCACTTCTAGCAAAGCATTAAATTACTTTCAGATAAATTGATTCTTCTTCTTCTTATTATTATTATTATATTATTATTATGGAATTTCTTCTCAACATAGCTGCTAGGTATTTCGGTACGCGTCCAATGAAATCCACTTCCGTTAAGCTGCGCCACTTACGAAAATTTCATGTACACACTATTCGAATTACATGAGCCGTCCCCAGAAAGGCTATTCTGTGGATCTCAGAAATATAGTTTTTCCAGGAATTTTCTAAAGGCTCCGATAATTTATTTATTATTATTTTTATTACTTTTTATTTTTTTATTTCTCAAACAACGACTTTAAAATTTCGGTGAAAATGCTACTCTTTTTCAGGTTGCAACCGGCATCCTAAGGAACAGAGTTGGTGATCTGAATTGTTTCGTACAAAATCTTGCGTCAGATGTTTGCCATAATTTCTTCAGGCAATTTATTGCACTTCTAAATATTTCAGCCTCCCTGTAGGTTTTACCAAGTTGGAGCCTAATGATCTCGGGACCGCCCCAAGAGCGCGAACTATGACTGGTGCTATTTTAGATTTGTCATTCCACATTCGACCAATTTCAATTCACAAGTTGTTATCGATTAATTTCTTCTCAGCAGTTTTAAGAATGTTTTCTTACCGCTGTCAATAATTTCGTTGACTTATATTTTGTATATCGTAGCAGGATATAGTGAAGGCATGTAACAAGTTTGGGAAGAGGAAAGGAGGTCATTATGCTCTACAAGGACATAAATGATTTGAAAGGCGGTTGTGGCAATACATGATTATAACCAAATATTCTTGCCTCTATCAATTATTATCACACACATATGCCTGCCAATTCCTTTCATTCTACGTAACAAGTAGTTTCGTCTCGAAGGTCACAGAAGGATGCGTTTCAGCAAATCGATTCTCCGGGGTTAAACACTGCACCTTGCGGAACGCCACGCGGATAATCACTCCGTCAAGGTCACGAAAGACATCTTCCTTCCTTCCTTCGCTTATTACGTACTCTTCTTCCGAACACACGATTAACAAAAATTATGTAGAGGATACTTTCCGACTCTTAAACTCTCTTGTCCTTTTAGAGGAACATATTTTTACAGAACTTATCAACCAGAACGAAGAGAGTCGCTGAGGAACTCCGAGAACCCGAAGTTTTAGAAACGGCAGATGTCTGTGTATGTGAACACTGAATAAACACGACCAAATAAATATTAAATGAAGAAATTATTTCTCTTACCACAAGAAATGAATATACATTGAAAACCGAAAGTTCGAATTTCAGCGAAACCCATCTCTAGAGAAGGGATTAAAATGCAAAAAAAGGGAGATGGGCAAAGTTTCAACATATTTAGAGAATAAATAACCCACTCGTGCTACCGAAGGCTTGAAATTTAAATGGGATTTAACACGGGACTTCAGTGTATTTTGTTGATACTTTTGAATGAAACATTCTTTACTTTGCAGTATTTTGACTTGAAACTGTGTATTCGACAGAACACGAACCCAAAATGTTAAAAATTAGTTTGTATTGCTTCGTTTACATCGAAAAACCTCGTTTTTAAGCAAATTGAGTTGTAATGACTGTCAATTGACATAATTTGTCATAATTTAAAAACTTATAACTTATCGGGTATATAGTTTCACGTCAAAATATTTGCAAAAGTATCAAAAAACTACACTTAACCTCACTTTCTTTGCATTTTACTCCGACGTAGAGGAACGATTCTCTTTGTGAAGAGACATTTTTTATGTTGCTATTGGTTTCAGATGACGATAATGAATGGAGCATCGTCTCACACGATTCCATCGACAGCTGACGGCGGAAGGAAGGAAGGAAGGACGAAAGAAAGAAAGAAGCGAAGCGTAATAACACACGGTCGACTGAGGAGGAATACAAAAGGCCTTGCAGCAGCCCAAGGAGGGAGGCCCTGGCGTCGCGCAACGGCGCAGAACCATCGGATGCATTTTTATTGCCACCATCCAAAACAAGAGGAAGTAGCAAAACTTGTACTATCACGAAATCTTCACATGTTTAATACACGTTTATTACTTACATTCGACGAGTTCATAAAGATTCAAATATTAAAAAAAAAAAAAAAAAAAAAAAGACTCATTTCCAAGTGATTATTAATCCTTATTTGAATTACGTCTGCAGAACTTATATTAAATTATAACATTAAACGATTGTTTATTTTCAATTCCATATTCTCTGCGACGTGTCGATCCTTCATCAGGCGACTTCAGAAGAAGAAAATACGAACAGTAATTGGCATCTTAAGCAGCTACAGAAATTCATAACACGTCGTAATGTACTACAAACCAAAATTGAGTTATTACTCATATTGCAATGGAAATTGTGAAATTAACAAAAAGATAATTTTAACTCGAAACAAAATTATTCTTATTTTCATTTCTTATTTTATTTTTAAAAAATGGGAAGCCCGCGTTTACAAAATTATTCTTAACAACAAACCCAAATAAAAATATAATTATAATGCAATTAAAATTAAAGGCCAGCGGTTTTAGATATGTCCAAATACACATATTGAGAGAATCTTCGCTCTTCCGTCGCTCGGGCGCTTTAACACGCTTTAACACGCCGCCGTCGCAATCAGCGTCTCGAGGGGCGAATGTGAATCTACTTAATATTGTTCAAAAATGTACATGTGCGTAAGTGTGTAGCTAATTAATCAATTACGAAATTAGTTTATTGTCCTCCACTTGGTTATGCGCATTTTTAACTGTTTCTCGACACTAAATTAGTAAATTACTCATAAGCATGCCACTTATTTTACTTCTATATTGGGGAAAAAAATTTCTTCGCATCGTGACAATCCGGAGCTTAATCTCCTTAAGTCGGGCTTTGATTTCATTGTCCCGGAGACGTGAATTTGAAGCCCTAATAATTTTTTTTTATTTTGCGCCTTTACCCTCAAATGAAGATAATAAAAGAAAATAGCAACAAAATCCAAACATTTCATACATTTTCCAAAGAGTATTTTTGGAGACATAAACCAGTTATATCGTTTGAAAACGCATAATGATCCCCTGTGTCTGATCTGAGAATTCTAGTAAGATATTTCAAGACCTCTCTTTCCCCAACCAGACGGTCAACATTCAGAAAGAACATTATTAAAAAAATATTTATTTTAATTTGCCCCCCACCACAGTTATTTGAATAAAAAACATTAAAAGTCCATAAATAGCAACAATCATATCTTAAAATATTGTTATTTTATTTTGTAAAAGAAATTGACATATTACACTCAAAGAAACAAATTCCAGATGTAAACGTACCAATTAGCACAAAATAATAACAAACAAATACCACTCCTAAAATCGTCCTGCGTCATCCCTCTATAAGAAATATCTAAACCACCCGCGTCATTCCTGCTTTCGACACATGTTTAGTAATCGGGGACATTCGCAAAGAGAAAGCACAAAGTAACACTTTGGATTCCTTTGCGTGTTGAGCACAAAATTAAATCGCAGTAGCGGAGAAGGGAGGGGGCCAAACGCCTCTGCACCGCTAAAACGCTTCTACCGTCGCCACACGCGCGCGCTTTCTCCACGACAGAACTTGAGTTTATGAATCGAGGATGTGATACATCATTTCTAATGGGAAATTAAATTTCACGCCGATTCTTCTTGTACTAGGATCTCATTAACACGTTGTAAAACACGCGAGTTGCGAGTGAAATATTATCTTCTATGGTTTCGAAAGTTACCTTAAACACTCGCCTGAATACCACATCAACATTTTATAGATAAACATCAAACTCAAAATAATAATAATAATAATAATAATAATACTCTTTATAGTCTCCGTGACACAGCATTTGATACGAACAATACGCCATTTTGTTTCCGAATAAAGAATGTCGGGAAAAATTTATTATCACTTTGGAAAGAAATCATCGTAAAAGAGAGATGTTATAACAAAGCAAAAGACTCTTCACAGAACATTTTGAAATAACTGTTAAGTAAATTTCAGAATTCGTGTCGACATGGGAGACGTTAGAGCGATAGATTTCTCATACACGACGGGTATTTATATTATGCATTCATCACTCATCTTCAGTGTTTGTGTCGAGGTGTTAAAAGTGTTCTTGATCATTCACTCCGAGTCACTCCAGGACAGAAAAAAAGAATTTTAATTTTTCATATTAATGTCTCAATTGTAAAACGAACCCTCCTTCTTCTAGCCACTTCCTCCTTGTGTCAATAATTCTCACTATTAACTACTCCTACTAACACCTTTACGTGGGCCAAATTGTTGGTGAACCCACCCTCTAACAAAAGCCCTATACAACCCACCTCCTACTTACTCCTGTCGCTCCATGTACACAAAATCTTTAATAGCTTCAATGAGCTACACTTCTTTCCGTTTTGGGCTTTACGGCTCATGTCGACATCATAAAAGGTCATTAGAGCCCGAAAAACTTGTGCAGGTAGACGGAAAATGCAGTTACGCAGTAAGGAGAGCCAACATGACTCTCCCTGCGTGTGGGACTCGTCGAATGATTCAACTCTACCCACTAAAACCCCTCCTGATCTACAACACACCAAAACATACAACATTACAAAAGTGAGGAAAATGAAAGACACCCTAACCTTAATAGCGTCGGGATCGAAAAGAACAAGAGGTGACCAAGGAAGGTCAGGAAAGAGAAAGGAAGGAGCATGGTTCAAGTAAGTGGAAGTAATTCCAGACTCAGCTCGAGGCCCCGTGTGCGCCAAATACGTACTTACTAGATGTAAGTACCCTGGGGGGGGACTTCTTTCCTTCCTCCCATTTACTATAAATACTACAATCAAATAAAATAATTTTTTTTTTAAGGAAAAAATAAATTAATTGGAGTAAATGAAAAACAAAAACAGATACTCTTCGCAACAATAAGTTCAAAATATCTGAGCGACAGGTTCCACAGCAGAACCCCTCTGAACCCATTCGGCTGCTGCTAGTTCTCCCGTTCGGTCTCTTTTGATTCTAATGCGAAGTGAAAATGCTACGATTTTATTCTTGTTATACGAGCAACAATGCTAACTTTACATCGGCTGTCTCGTAAATGTTTGATGGGATTTTGCCGAGAGTTGATAAAAAAGCGTTATTTAATATTAGGAATGGAATATCGTGTCAATCTTGTGAAAATTATTATAGGAGCAGTAAATGTAAGTTTAAATTGGTTTTCGTCTGTGAACGTAACACAGATCATTCCCTTCCTTGAAGTTTCCCTCTGAAGCTCTGCGACACCCGGATAGTCGTCGCTATCGGTATTACAAGAAACAATGATTCATCGGTAAAATAGGAATTCTTTCATTAAAAAATTACTAAAAATAAACCCGAGCTTTTCTGGTGAGAGCGGAGAGGGACACAAAAATCTGGGGAAACACATTTTATACATCTTTTAGGTATAATACGTACTTTTGCCAGTTTACCAAAGAACTTAAATGATTACATAAAACCCAACCCACACAAGGGCCACTTGGCTGATCGAATGAATAAGTAGAGAAGCAGCAACAGTCAGTCAGTTGCGAAGGAAAAGCATCAAATACATATGGACATATGAACATCCGTCTACCATTGGAGACAGTGAATCGAGTGATATAACGTTTCATAAATATTAAAAATCGTGTTACAGAGACCCATTCGCCCCCACGCCGATGTAGCGTGAAACGTCTTTTCATTCCCAAAGAAACCTTCCTTCGAAGAGCTTCTGAGTGGGAAGGGCCGAGGGCAGAATGCAGAGGCAATCCATCAGAGGAAATGGATCGAGATCAGTTTTTGAGAGAAGACGACAAATGGGGGTCTTCCGTTGCGAGAGGAAGACCCCCATTTGTCGGTTCTTCCTGCTCCGATGACGTTCTATTACGTCACTTTCTTTAAGAAGCTGTTTCTACGTTCTAGAGAAACAACATTAAACAAATACTAAGATATCATTAACGTCATATAAATTCATTCTAGCGACCCACGACTTCCCATGATGATGACGATAATATTACATTTATGGTCAAAACTGCGAATGACCAATAAACTAATTTAATCTCCGGAAGCAAGCAAGAGACCATCCCAGCAATTCCGATCAAGGGTCCTAAGGCAGAGGATAAGGATTTAACATTTTATCACACTCCTAAGACAAGAATAAAAGTAGCTTACTACACGTTACAATATCAACAAAATACCAACAAATTTATATGTAAGAAAACAAAACAAAAATTTAGGAAATCCGTCTCTACCCGGAGGAAAACCCGGGCAACAGGGGACGGGACTCTACAGAATTATAATGCATACAACTAATGTGCCAAGATTGAATACATATAATATTCAAGATACAAGGACGCAGAAACCATTTTACAAAATTTCAGTATCCTCAAAATTCAATACATAACCTATAGAAATTCACTTTCACTTGTTGAGAGAGAGAGAGAGAAACGCAATAGAGACGTTTTTCCCTCTCTGGTGAAATAACTCCTTTAATGCGCTGCATATATCAGAGATATTTACGTCAGCGCTTTTCTGCACACAACTCATAAAACAAAACCGAGTTTCATTTCGATTCAAATTCATTAGTCCCTCACTCTGACCGGAAGTGGTCTCACATTAGAGAAACCGAAACGTCGGATGGTTTTGGACGTCAAGAAACCAAATTGTTTTGACGAAATCGTAACATGTGTATTTTATTTCTTTACTAATTCGAATAAAAATTGCTGGAAATCTCGGGTCGTTTTTCTTTATTTATTATAATTTAAAAAGCAAAAAAGGTACATTTATGGTTTCGTTCCGATTACAGAGATGGTTCGGAAATATCCATTTTTCTTCTTTCTTTTTCATCTCAATTAAAGATTGACGACTATAACACACTTTTTAATCCACACGGAGAAATTTATTAAATCGCACTTATTCCCGATACAAAAGTGAAATGTGACTGCGTCGCTTTACCGAAGATCCGTAAAACCGTCGGAAATTTTCCTCCGATATTTCTTTGAGATGTGAAAAGGAAAACTCCAACGCAAGAGTCGATCAATGTTATGTTAATACAATTGTAGATATTTTATTTCGAGAGGTCACTCTTTCACATCACAAGAGGTTCAGCGTTGTAGAATAACTAAACGTTTAAACAAGAACATTTTAAAAATTCAAACCCTCTCCCGGGGTTTTCCCCCACCCCCCAACCCGGTTTTCCTTCCGTTAGAGGAGTATTTACGCACATTCTCTCTCTCTCTCTGTCTCTAGGCTCAAAAGGGGGGGGGGCTGCGTTGGGGTCTATTGTAATAATAATAATAACGAATCTCGATTTTAAAAACTTATTTTAATACAATTTACAATTAATTAACAATACATTCCGAACAATCTATGGTTCGATAATATTAACTTGTTATTTTTTGCATTTATTTTGATATTATAACTCGTACCGAACTATTTTTATTGTTACAAGTGAAGCTGAAACGTTAAACCCTTAGGCTCTGCCTTGGGGCCCTTGATCGGAATCGATGGAATACGTCCCTTCGCTTTTGCTTCCTTCCGGAGAGTAAATGAGTTTATTGTCCTCCACGTGGTTATACGCAGGACTTGTAAATTTTGCTTTTTTTAATAATAAATGTATTTATTTACATTTATTTATTACTTCACATATCTTTTATTTCTTTATTCCACTCGAACACACGTGTGTGCAAATCCATCTCTTTTATATTAATCCAACACGACAGTAATTTGCGTACAATAAACCGCAAACGAGATGATCCTATAATCCCGCAGATGACATTACATTAATTACGTAAATGAGTTTGAACAAGCGCCGGATCGACGGCCGCGTTTACAAGAAATTGGAGATAAGAATAGGAGACTTAGACTTCACCAAATGAGCGAGATTTGCGATTATAACAAGTCTACAAAAATACATCTTTAAAATTGAACGGGTTTTCAGTAAAATTTTCAGTATTGTTTAAGAACCTTACAATTAATTCAAAAATACTAGTTCGCAAGTAATGCATTATGTTTTTTTAGTATTTCCTTAACTAACTGTTATATTTACTAATTCCTTAAGTACTGTATACTTAAAAGATTCGGAAACATAATGCAAATAAATAAAATATCGAAAATAAATTCCTGTCTCGTAATCGACACTGAAGTATTTCATTCAAATATTAATTAGTCTTAATAATATGTAAGTGGTCGGTAAGGTACGTAAAAGGCTAAAATTGACATGATAATATATTACAGCATTCATCTATGCAAATTTTAGTTTTTTCAAAGATTTCTCCACTAGGGGACACGAGAAGATAAATTCGTATCTTTATAGGAAGGTCAGGTTTATGCGTGAACGAGCGTTTATATACGGAGCACGAACTAACAACGATAATGATAATATTAATATTAATAATAATAATAATAATTTGAGTTTAATTGAGTGTAGAAAGGGCTAAACTTATACAACCTACGCGAAAGATTGACGCAGTGGACCCAAGGAATTGGAGTAAATTGATAAAGAGCAGAGAAAAATATATACCGCAATAAATATGAGAATGGAATATGGAATATTAAAAAAGACAACTGGAATTCAACTTTCATAGATTCTTCTTCTGACGGAAGGTGATGGTGATAAAGGAATAACGGGACGCGATAGTGAAATTGAAAGTGAAATGTATCGATTTCCAAAATTGAAACACGGCAAAGTAACTTATGTATACATTTTGCATTTATGGGGTACAAATAAATGTAAGGAACAAAAAACGCTAGCAGGGGATCTACTTTAAGCCAAAAGTGCCTGATAATGATTGCTTCGTGCAGCTGAAAATTCAAAAGAATACATCTAACTCTCCATTGGTGGACTTTATCTTTCGCGGTGCCATGTCACTATTCGTGACTCCGATCGTTATCCACGCCCCCTGCTGCGGCACAGTGAATGAAACCCGCACTACACGTGTATAATGAAGTACATGTTGCTTAACTAGTCGAGATATAGTTATAAACACGTAATTAATTAAAACTAACAAATTCGTGTAATAACAACTAATACATTTAATCAGCGATGGGATGAGAACACGAGCTGAATTTCTAAAAACGGAATCACGAAGAAATCTTAAAAACTGATTGATAGCAGCAGCAGACAGAGACTCTCTCGGTTCTTCGTTCGAATGAGACGCTACGGAACAGATCTTAATATGCTGACAACAATAACGTCGTATCCCTTTACGCGCGTGAAGATGAGATAGAAAACAATTTCATAAAAATATTTAAGAAATTGTAAAAAAAAAAAGAAATAAAATTTGCATTTTCTGTAAAAAGTGATCATCACTCCAAGATTTCCTTCTATTCAGCAAAAAGCACATAAAACAAGAAATACAGTAATAATATATTTATTAACTTATGCAAGTATTTGTATATTTTTTACAATTCCCATGCACTGAGAGTACATGAAGGGAGAAATTTTTAATAAATTTATTGTCAAAAAGCAGTTACAAACTGCGTCGTATGACCACGTGGAGGACGATAAACTAATTTACTCTCCGGAAGCAAGCGAGGGACGTATTCCATCAATTCCGATCGAGGGCAATTCCTAAGGCAGAGGCGGATTCAAAAATTTCAGCAAAAGTTCCTAGATAAGATAAAAAGTTAGCTACGAGTTATAATACATATATAATATCAATATGTTTGTAATTTAATGCAAATATGTTTGTAAATTTACATGTACAAGTTATTATCGAACTATAGATTATTTTGAGTATAGTGTTTAAACATCATAAGAGTTGAGAAAAAAACACTAAATTCACGATTTATTGTTACAATAAACACTTTGCCCCTAGACAAAGCCTAGAGAACCTGTACAATATGTAATAAATGCAGAATGTAACCTCCAAAGCAAAGGAGGATAGGATACAATAACATATGCGCTCACGAATACAATAACCTACAATTATAGTAATACGAGAGTAACCACTATAGCACTGGTAGCGAAAAAGGCAGCAACTGCAACCGGAGGGTGGGGGTGGGGTGGGGGGGGGAGTGATCATCGATAGATCTGCTATCCATTGTTATAGACGTTACAAACAATGAGGAGCATTTGAATATACTATTTCTAGGACGCTATTTCAGCTTTTTTTAAAATTTCTTTTCAGTTATGACTTCATGACTCCAGACCCAACCAGCAGGAAATGAGAGACAACCTAAGCGTTTGTTTTATAGGATTCCAACTTGAAGCAACTACATTTTTACGCTAGATTTTTTATATGGAAAACGAAAAATGACAGAGGCAAATTGGAAAGTGCGTAGAAAATTACATTTTATACACTACATATGAAAACTAATTTGATTATAAATAATTTTATTCTTATATTTCTTTTCGTGTACCCTCTCTACACGTGGAGAAGATATGTGAAAACGGCGACGAGCCGGGAATCGAACCCGGGACAGCTGCTTTGAACGCAGGGGTGTTAACCACTATACCACCCGATAATTAAGCTCACACTGCATTGTGTGCCGCCTGGTTCACTTCGGGATGTGTCTCAGGTCTTCTGGGGTTTAGGTCTGGGTAAAAATGTTGTACGGTTGCGGAAGGCGAACGGGTGGCGTAGTGGTTAACACCCCGGCGATCATTGCAGGAGTCCCAGGTTCGTCGCCGTTTTCACCTGACGGAAAGTTATCAAAAATACGATTATTATGATCTTTAAGGTTTCGTAAGGTAACTTCTTCGTTATCATTAGTAAAGATGGCGTGAGAAAAGTATTCGATGGTATTTTTAATATATCGATAGTCCTCATAATAGATATTAGATATCAATATCACAACCCGGGTTTAGCGAGTCCTCTTACAACTGCTCTACGTTACTTCGAAATGATTTAAAGAAATTCGAATTTCATGAAGAAAAATAAAAATATCTTGAGTGAGTTTCCCAAGACGAATGAGACAAAAGAGCAGTGACATATTTGCTAAGTTTCGTTTGAGTCCCAAGTCCCTGGAGACCAAGATGCTAAAAGTACGACTGTCATGTCTGCATTCTTGCGAAAACTTCATCTTTGCGGAATCTTGCGAGATATGAAGGAACAAGTCAGAGGCCCCTTTGCGGTTCTATTCCGACGACAGAAGAAGTTTTCCTCAGGATTGTCACGACACCAAATGCCAGAAGTCAATTTAGATGAGAGTTCTATCAGACAGAGTTCTATCCATTCGAACAATTCGCCTAAGAAATAAAATTTTATGTTAAAAAAGTATTCATACGAATTTGATTTACATAACTCGTATTTCAAAGCAAATATTTAAAAGGTGGAGCAAGCACTCCAATCTGTATAAATAGAAATGAACATTATTATATTGTTGGGACAGTTTTTAACGAAAAAAATATTGCACCTTAACATTAAGCTATTTCAAACTATATTATTAATTAGATATCAATTTTCCATGTATTGATGTACTGAAATCATTTAAGTGAGCAGTATACGTGAGTCGGATGAATTTGTTTCTTTTTTACCAAAAACGAAATGAAGACTGTGTTACTTGATGTTCTAGAACTATTCACACATTAAAGGTAGGACTAGTACTCAAAGTTAGTCATATCACTGAGATGCGTAACTGCTGTTTATATTTTCATTCTAATTATTTTGAAACACAACGATATGAATAATGACGAAGATAAACATGATTTAATTTGCGTTTACCAGTTAATAGCAGTAAATACAAACAATATTAAAAAACGCGCTGGACTCCTTTGAAACGCTTAAGAGTTGAATGTACAATGGCCGAGCGCAACGCTTTCTATGCGATTTATGCCTCGTCTCACCTCGAAGGAAAATAATAAAAAACATCTTTCTCAGATGTCAGTTGACATACAAATACAAGTTATATAAAAATACTATCGAAAATTTACTAGAAATCGAAGAAAACTTGTAGAAGTAACACGCACTCATCATGGAAGCAGACGTGTTCAGTAATAAGGCGATAATATGTTCGTACAATAACACTTCATTCGTGTCACGAGTCACGCTTTGCATCACGAGATCATTTACAAAATATATTACACTTTTTCTTTGTAGTATCTGTAAATGGGAAATGTATCATGCTATTCAAGCCTATCTTCCTGGGGCGATGGGAAGTATTTAAAAGATAATTATATGCCATTAGTGTTTAAACATGATTCGGGCAGATGGGCTGGCTCGCATGAAGCGCAATCGGGAAGTCCAATTTTCGACCACTTTATCGAGCAACTGCGGTCGTATATCCGCAATAACGCACCGAATGTTGACTTCCAAGTGGTGCAACGTCTGTGGTTTATCGGCTTAGACTAGAGACTGCACGTATGCCCAAAGAAAGTAATCCATAGGTGTTAGATCACGGAGGCCAGGTCACAGCTCCTTCATTACGCGAAATTATGCGCTCATCGAATGTTCCCCGCCATCTTGTTGAAACCAAAGCTCTGCCAATCAACGAAGAAGTCAGCAATCATGGCTCTTTAGCGCTCTCCATTGACGGAGACATTCTGGCCGTCATCATGGCCAATGATTCCACCTGCCCATAAAGCACACCAAAAAGTGGCTTTTAATGGATGTATGGACCTCTCAACAAAGGCTTCTGGGTTTTCTCCAAATTCGACAATTCTGCTTATTGACGCAGCCGTTCAACCTCATCGCTGAACAAAATTTTGCGTTGAAATTGAATATTGATCAAAAGCTTAATATCGTTTTCGGTCCATTCACCGAACGTACATAATGGTCACATGGTTTCAACTCTTGCACGAGCTGGATCTTGTAAGCTCGTAAGCCAGGATCTTTCCGCAAAGTGGATGGGCACAGCTGCAATCGCTGCGCGCGATGGCGAATAGACTCATTCGGGTCCTCCACAGCAGCAACAACTTCTGTGCGCGTAGCGTCAACTAGAGGGTGCGTGACGCGAAAACGATCCATGGTTTTCCGAATAACTTTTTGCTCGGAATGGGCGTTTACGTCGACCGTAAAATGGAGGTAGCGCACGGTAAGTTCGACGAGCTGAACCATGATTCTCAAAATAAATATGCTCAATTTGCAAGCTCTGTTCTAGCGTAAGTCCATTCATGGTGAAATGGCAAATCAACTGTCAAATTGACAATCACTAGAAACAGTGTTGCCAATTTGAAAACCAAATATTGCTCTCTACCTTTATTTTAGAGATGAAATTCTCCCTCTACGCTACAATGAGTACCTCGTACTCGTTCCTCAACCAGGAATCGCAGTTTTTAATACGTTCTTTTTTGTTGAGAACCCAATTAATTTCTTTTTAAAATTTCTATTCTTAACATAATCTTTGGCTTCTTATAATTTCTCTGTTAAGATAAACCTGCATTCAGAAGATATGAAAGAACTTGCATTCGAGGTTTAATATAAATGATTTCATATATTAGTTAAATTATTAAATTATTAACTATGTCATTCCACAGTTTTCATCATTTCGTAGGCATTATTACAGGAAATATTTTATTTATTTCAAACTACTGTGATTCCAACATAAATTTCATGCCAATGTTGAAGTTTCGGAGTATTTAGCAATATTAGAACATTTCAAAAAATTGTCCACTTAAGCATAGAGTTCAATGGGGCAACGATGGCACCAAATCTTCGGTTGTAGTCCTTAGAGTCATTTGGGGTTCGGGGGATGTAAATATTCTGTACGCACAATACTTAGTAAAAAACAAAACATTAAAATAAGGTGTGAAGTGATGTATTTTTATTAAAAACTCTAATTAATAAATGCATAACAAGAACACGTCAAAACACTTGACGAGACCCGGACGTGTCTTTTGTTTTCATTGTTAAAAAACGACTTCTGTTTTTTAATGTCATTGCGTTTACTTTTTGTTCATTCTAAAACCAATACTGTAATTACAAATACTACCCCGTTTTCATTAATTATTTACTCCGTCGTCTATTTACAACACTGGTCTCTAGTGCTGGTAGCGTCTTCGCCTTCCGCGACCCCATTGGCTGAGCGGGAGAACGTGGGTTCACACCCTCATCCGCTCGCCCGAATTAGGTTAGGTTTCCAGCTGGGATTTCCCTCCCTCACCAACTCCAGACAAATGTCGGGTAGGTACCGTATCTTCCCCGGCAACCCAACATCTCTCCTTCCCAAGTCCAACGTTCAGGTGGAAGAGCCTCAGTGCCTCATGGCCTATACATAAATAAAATAAGCTGACGATTATCATTGGTATGGAAACTTAAAGCATAGAAAACACAATGGCTAAACGGTGACGGCTAGTACTTCATTCTACTTCAATTTATAGAATATAAATTTCATATAAATTTATTGTGAAAAACGGTTACAAATTGCGTCGTGTGACCACGTGGAGGACAATAAACGAATTTACTCTCCGGAAGGAAGCAAGC
>NNCF01127482.1:298496-323421 GCA_002313205.1 Laupala kohalensis | reverse complement strand
AGGTAGAGGGAAAATGCAGTTACGCACTAACGAGAGCCAATATGACTCTCCCCGCGTGTGGGACTCAACCATATACCCACTAAAAACCCTCCTGATCTACAACACTCCAAAACATATCTCACAACATACATCAAATGGAGGGGGGGGGCTAAAATGAAGGGGATATATAACATGAGGGGGGACAAAAAATGAGGGGTAGGACAAAAAATGAGAGGAATTAGGAAAATGAAAGATACCCTAGCCCTAATGGCGTCGGGATCGAAAAGAACAAGAGGTGACCAAGGAAGGCCAGAAAAGAGAAAGGAAGGAGCATGGCACAAGTAAGTGGAAGTAATGCCAGACTCAGCTCGGGGCCACGTGTTCCCCAAACACGTGCTTACTAGATGTATGTCCCCTGGGGGGCCATACGTTCCCAAGTCCAATATTTAGGTAGTCTGAACCTCCTTTTGCCAATAGACATTAAATAAATACATAAACACCTCCAAACTATTGGTGAAGCACCTCTAAGGGGTGAAATCCGGCACGAAATCCGGATCCAACAACTTCCTGTCAACACATTCCCCGAAATGTAAGGTTAGTCTTTAATACAACAATAAGTACAGCACAATCTCCATAGTCCGACATTTGTTATACCGACAAGAGGATATGATGAAAATAGAGTGATTTCAGAAAGTTATAAAATAAGAGAGCCAAAAAAACAATCAATGAAAATTTTAACTGTAGTATAAGGTTTTAGCTTAAAATCAAACACTTATCTTTAATTTAATAACGGTGTATCATTTTGATTCATCTGTTCATGTACTTTTTTTCTCTCAAAGAAGACGTTTATTTGCAATTATCAAATACTGCACGTTCTTAATTCCCATTCAGTTCCTTCCTGATCGAATACTGCAAATAAAACCAGTGGGTTGATGCAATTTACATTGTAGTTTTCATCACAATTCATCCTCATCCGCCCAGTGGGGCCTTTAGCATCGTTTGAATAATCCCCTTCGTAATCCTAATAATTGATCATTGGACAACTGTCACTTTCCATGTCTGTCGGGGGAATATCACGATATAATTATGTATTAATTTGTTATTTACTTCATGTACTGCCAACGTAGATACGACTGATGAACAACATTATAATTATAAATGTATTGTCAAGAAACAGTACAAACTGCGTATGACCCAAGTGGAGGACAATACACTAATTTACTCTCCGGAAGGAAGCAAGGGACGTATTCCATCAATTCCGATCAAGGGCCCTAAGAGAGAGGCGGATTCAAAAATTTTTTTGAATAATTAATATGAGCCATAAGACAACACAATCATGCAAGAAAATAGTTTTTTTTTAAATTGATATAAGTTATTTAAAAAGTGCTACAGCAATGGCGTGATAAAGTGCAAGACGGATTTAACTTTTATTATAATCAATAAATTCTTTTTCAGTGTAGAAGCACTGGTGCAGGAGGTAGTTTTTAACCGCGGATTTGAAGATATTCAATTTCATAATGTCTTTTATATTCTTGGGCAGGGAAGTATATAGAACGATTCCCGAATGATAATGTCCTTTTTGGCACAGAGTGGTTGACACTCTATTACTCTTGCGAATATTTTGTTCGTGAACGAAACTGTTTCGGAGAAAGCAAGGGTGGCACTTCAGTAATTCGGTCTTAACAAACACGACCGTTTCATAAATATAAGTGCAGGGAAGTGTTAAGATATTTAATTCCTTGAATAAAGGTTTACAAGAGTTTCGGGGTTGAGATTTACAAATTATCGGAACTATCGTCTTCTGAATTCTGAAAGTTTGAATATTCTGACCGGAATTACCCCAGAAGGTAATACCGTAACGTAAATGGGAGTAAACGTTTGCAAAATAAACGCAACGGGAAATAGGTCCAGAGAGTAATTTCATGAGTCACATTTTATCCAAATAGGTGTTGAATCGTAAGATTTCAACGTGAGTACAATACAAGGCTGGGAACAAACTGTAGTTGGTGACTTAAATATTGAAGGATTTTTAAAATACGAAATTAATTCAAAACTAAATGAATATGAAAAACAAATTGAATACATTCGAACTGGAACATATGCTTTTTGTTTTGTAACAATATATTTTCTATTTTATAATAACAAATGATTACAACAAGCTTTACGCTTCTATGAAAAATATATAAAAAAAAGAAGAGATTATTTGTAATTAAAAATTCTGATTTACAAATACAATGCGAGTATTATTATTTGTTTTAAATCGCTACTTTGATCGCCGTAATGTGAAGTGGCGGAAACCTTAGGGAATTTCAATTAGTTTTTCATATTTATTATTGTATAAGCTCATTGCTCAACCCTTTTCCTTATTTGCACCCGACAGCGTTTTTCCTCCCTCTGGGCCATTTTGGAAATGTCAACACTCGTTAAGGGAGGCTTCCGTCTCGCAGGAAAAATGCTTTTGCCTCTCGCATGAATAGTGCAACGCTGCACGTCAGCTGGAACTACGCACTGCAGTTATAAATAAAACTACGGTATATAAATAAATCTCTCTTTCCCTACGAGAGTAAAAATGGCAGGAAAGCACTTTCTCTATCTTGCTTCGTTTTGGTGGAACAGAATCACACTCCTTTAGGACATATCTCCAACATTGCATGATATCAGCGCTGTCCGACTGGCGGCCCCGCGGGAACTTTAGGTAATTTTACATTCAAGAGTCGAGGTTGCCATATTCAGAGATTAAATATAAAAATGTCCAATGGATCCGTTAACAAAACGGGTAAAAGAATAATTCAGAACATCTGAAAAACGAAATGAAATACTAAAAGAGTAAATACAAATGTGACTTCTCAAGATCAAAGTTGCATACCGGATTTGCAAGAGTTGTTCAATAAACAAATAACGAAACATTTGTTGTCTGAAAAGGAGTTACAAACTGCGTCGTTTGACCACGTGGAGGACAAGGACAATAAACTAATTTACTCTCAAGGGAAGCAAAAGCGAGGGACAATCATTCCATCAATTCCGATCAAGGGCAATTCCTAAGGCAGAGACGGATTGAACATGTCAGCAAGCGTATTATAATATCAACAGAATATTAATTTGTATTTATCAAGTATTTTGTATTATGATTATTACTCAGAAACTTTGTTTATATAAAACGACGTGGAACAAAGAAGAAGCAGAAGAAGAGAACGTAAATGACCTTTTTGATCCCTGAAAGCAGTTCATTCGTCTCCTAAATTGATAAATTAGCGAAATACATAATCGCGAAAACAAAGCGAAATGAGTTGATTAACTTGATTTAAGTTGTCCTTGATAAATCTTTGTTTGTTATCAGATAAGCGATAGATAAGAGATTTGATAAACAGACATTTCAACGGAAAACATTGTATACAAAATCTCACCCTAAATTGGAACTATTCAATGCTCTTCCGTTAGATAATGTTTAAAAAACATTATAAACAATTCTCCCTCAAAAACAAAATCAAATGTCAAGTTCTTGAGATAAAAATTTTAGTCACAAGAGTTCGAGACGACACCAATCGCACATTTCATTCCTTCGGTAACTTTGACACGTAATCTTATGAAATATATAATTATTAAACACAATGTAATACGTACTGTGTATAATTTTATTAAAGTTACGCATTGTGGTAATATATTAATTTTATTATATTCCTCATTCAATACAATAACATTATTTTTACTTGGTAATTGTGGTGCTTTAGCAACATTATCAAAGCATGATAAATTAAAAGTCGTTTCTATGTTGCTCATTTTTTTATTATTGGTATTAGAAAGCTTTTTCGGCTGCATAGCAACCATCGTCAGTAACATACACTGAGTGTTGAGGAATATTTTTGGCGAAAAAAAAAAAAATGAGCAACATAGAAACGACTTTTAATTTATCAAACATTAATCTTATTACCTTATAATCTCACACGAAAGCTTAAGGCTTCACACACCGGGATGGTTAGGTCAGGTCAGGTCAGGTCAGGTCGGGTCAGGTCAGGTCCCTACTTTCACTCTTCCCGATTCTCATCTGTGGTGCTCTTTATAACACGTGTTCAATGGTTAGACGGAAGAGCGGACCTTAGGGTGTGAGTCTCGCCAGAACGAAGACACCTTATTATTATTATTATTATTATTATTATTAATATGCCGCATGGTTGTACATAATGATGTTGAGATTCGTATTGTGATACGTCAGTGCATCT
The DNA here is from genome assembly GCA_002313205.1 of Laupala kohalensis. Lineage (NCBI taxonomy): Eukaryota > Metazoa > Arthropoda > Insecta > Orthoptera > Trigonidiidae > Laupala > Laupala kohalensis. Next base: position 319,225 of record NNCF01127482.1, on the reverse strand, counting down.
GCATCACTCAGTTTGAAGGTCTGACGGCGAAGTAGAGAAATGTCTTTGTATCGAGTAAAATGGTGCTCAAGAAAGAAAAAGATGGACGGGGGATGTTCCCATGTGAGTACTAACATTACAAAATTTTAAAAATGTGTTTACATAATTTTAAGAGAAAATATTGTAAAACATGTGTTTTCGTACTAAAAACAAGTATTAATTTATAGTTGTAACTCCTCATAAATTTTTAGTAAATTCAAAATGTTTACTAGAAGAATAGAGTTTAATTTTGGAACATGGGGTGAGTTTAAGTTATTGGATGATAATAATAAAAACAATAATATCTTTGTTTTGGGGCAAGACTCGGGCTCTTAGGCCACTTACGAAGCAATTATTCTTACAATTATTTTTTAAAAACTTATAGAATGTACAATTTTCTGCACTTAATGATAACAAGCAATGTAATTTATTTTTGTAACAAATTAATTGTAAGCTGTACTTTAACCCCACATTGAAGATTTAACCTCACATTGACATCACTACGAATGAATGTCTTTTTCTCTTTTTCCTCAGGTTTGTCTTTAAAGAAATATTAAGTTGAATTTATGACTGAAAGAAAACGTATTCTCAAAAGCAAAGAGCTACGACGACAGAGAAATGTCTAATTTCCAATGTCTAATTCTGCACTCAAACTGTGGAGACACACTTTCCGAATTGTCATCGCAATACTTTTACTTTCATCGCAATACTTGTATTCTCTCTCCGTCTCGGTCACCCATTCAGCACCAACTCCTTTTTCCTTCTTGTTCATCATTTCTTCTTTTTCTCTCGAAGGGAAGAAAAACAAAAAAAACAAAAAAAAAAACGCGTTTCGACATAATGGAATTATGAAAGATTTCGATGATGGAGCGCAAACACAGTCTGGAGACTTCTTTCGACATAATTGCACTTCCATTCAAAATATTATTTCAAAACATCGCTTCGCCAATTCACACACATTTGTTATGAAAGGTAAACAAATAAAAAAAATTCAATTTTATAGATAAATACTTCGCTGTCAAAACAGTACGTGTTTTATTGAATCGCGCGGAAAATTAATCAAATATATTTGTAGGAGAAAGGACAAGGGACATTTATTTGCATGGAATACGTAATTCGTTAATGCATTTTTTTTCATTGCAGTATTTACAGTAAATGGGAGGGAAATGTAGCTTAGTGCTATTGAAGCTTATCTACATTGGAGCGATAGGAGGTAGGAGGGTAGAATGGTAGGAGTATAGGTGGGCAAGGTAGATGGGTTTTATCTACAACTTGGCCCACGTGCAATGGTCAGTAGAAGTAGTTAGTAATAGTTAGGAGGTGGATGGAGGGAGGTGGGATCGCTTTCCAGTAGTCACAGTTATTTATGAATAGGGGCATTCATGAGAAGCAAATGCTACAAATTTTTCTGCTCCCACCGGGATTTGAACCTGGGATGACTTGGTGAAGAACCAGAACGCTTCCTCCTTAGCCTCCTACCTAACCAGTAGGTTATTATTATTATTATTATTATTATTATTATTATTATTATTATTATTATTATCATCATCAGCATATACTCTATACCCTAAAACCGTAATAATAATAATAATAATAATAATAATAATAATAGTAATCTCTCTCGATCTCCTTCTCAAAGGGTTTTGGTAGCTTTCTGGAGAAAATATGAAGAATTGTCCTACACTTTTTACGCCGTACATAAGAGGAGAAAATAATATTAATAATAAGTCCCTCATAATTTCAGCAACAGGTATATTTGCAAAATACTAAAAGAGCATCTACAAGATTGCCCTTCATCAGCAACTTACCTGCTAAAATGCAGAAATGAGTTTTTAATGCAAAAACCTACTAGGAAATCCCCTACTTTTGACTAAATATTACTTCCGGGTTGTCCTATAAGCTTTCCCTAAAAACTCGTTTTCTTGGAGGAAGTACACTCATTCAGCAATACATTGTAATAACAATAAATATAATACTCATAACATCACCCCCCCTCCCCAGGGGACATACATCTAGTAACTACGTGTTTGGCGAACACGGGGCCCCGAGCTGAGTCTGGCATTACTTCCACTTACTTGTGCCATGCTCCTTCCTTTCTCTTTTCTGACCTTCCTTGGTCACCTCTTGTTCTTTTTGATCTCGACGCTATTAGGGCTATCAGGGTATCTTTCATTTTCCTCATTCCTCTCATTTTTTGTCCTACCCTTCATTTTTTGCCCCCCTTTACGGTGCGTTGTAGATCAGGAGGGTATTTAGTGGGTATGGTTAAGTCATTCGACGAGTCCCACACGCGGGGAGAGTCATGTTGGCTCTCCCTAGTGCGTAACTGCATTCTCCCTACCTGTACAAGTTTTTAGGGCTCCAATGACCTTTGATGTCGACATGAACCTTAAAGCCCCACAAAAAAAATCACACATAAATATGATATGAAAGTCTCACTCATAACCTCAGAATAAAAAGTACAACAAACAAATAAATAAATGTACAAATTAAAGAAAGTTTAATAAGAATTGACTAGGCTTGGAAAATAATATTTCTGCACGTCTTGTACATTCTTAGTTGAGTATTAAATCGTTGTTAAGTTGTTTCTTCGCCAGTCATACAGAGCGTAATTCATACAGAACGCATCTTCCAAGTATAACGTCTTACTAGTCAACAACAATATCATGAAAATATCTCCGATGAGAACGAGAGAAAGTGGATTGCAGTTCGACCACAATTCGCTCGCTCAGGGCGGTTTCACCAACACGTTGGATAATTAGTAACTTACGGATAAATTGTGGTTCAGCGGCAATCAAGTTTTCCTCTACTCAAACTCGTAACAAATACCGCAGACAGATGGAGCAATCAAGTTGTCGGTTACTGCTGAGTCGTTCTCGCTAGAGCTTGTTCCAACCATAGACTTAAATATAAATAGACCCGGAAGGGAAGATCCAAGCGCATGTGGGAGAGAGAGAGAGAAAGAGAGAGATACCAAACAGGACAACCCACAACAGAGATTTAAGCTGGGTCTACTTTTATGTGAGTCGCTGTGCAGAGCGAAATATAAATTTGATGACCCGATGTTTTGCCTCAAAACTTTATTAGTTTTCATAAAAGTAACTTCTGGGTGTAAATTAATTTTCGTGTCAAGTATTAGTGCTTTACGAGTGGCGTACTTGAATGATTAGCTTCACGACATGATACGACGACACGATGCCGGTGTGAAATAAACGTCGCGACGTGCAAAATAACCACAAACATCACCCGTCGTCCACAAACATTGTCCATCACATTTTCAGATTCTGATCTTTAGGCGCAAATAAAACAATTCATTTGTCACGCCAACGTTTCCATACGATCTACATCTTCTTCTTCTCCTTCAGGGCTACGCGGCTCTACAACCTTATTACTGTGTTCACATCATCCGTAACCATCCTTCACATACTTTCCTCCAAAGAACCACAACCGTTTCGTACCCTTTCCTTTACATCTGCGCTCATCCTTACAACCAGGAAGCAATTCTTGTTCTACGAATATTTCCATTATTCCGAATTAAAAAGTGACGAGAATCTCCGCCAACATATCTCAAGCGTGCACCCCCGTGACTGACAGCTTCAACTTCACTATTCAGATGCGAAGTCAAATGTGTTCTCTCGAATGTAAATGACCCAGAGTTACACTGACAGGCTTCTCACCCATTCCTATCTGTTTTGCTTCTTTCCAAAACATTGCAAGAGGAAATACATTTTCTGTACTACACTTCCTTTTGTGTTCGCGCTCTTTATAAAAGAAGAGGAGGATCCGAAGGTGCAGGGGACCAACGCTCTTAGTCAACTCTTATTGAGACGTATAATTGTTTCCTTTGTTGTTGTTATTATAACACACAAGAATATGAATAATAATGAAGAGAAAAAACACGATTTAATTTCTATCTGTCAATTAATACTATATTACAAACAATATTCTGAAATGGATAAGAACACCCATCCTCATCTCGCCTCAAAAAAAGTTAAATGTCTTTCTCAAATGTCCAATAGTGATCTATAAATAAAACAGATCGAAAAATACTACAGAAAACGTACTAAACATTAAAGTAATTTTTCATCACTTTCATCATTTCAAAGTTAGTCTTTTTTCTCCATTACACACAATGCATTACATCGTCAATTTTAATTTCTATTTTTCCATTTCAATGACCCGTGAGGTATATTTTTCAGGTTGCAATCACAATGAGTACAAAATGTCACTCTGTTTATTTAAGATATTTTAGTGATTTAAATTCTACCTACTGTATCACAAACCTAACCTAACCTAAAACTGTATCTGAAGCGAAAGCGGAAGACAGCGGTTCGAGTCTCTGGAAGGGGTTTAAGCACAAGATACGCTTTCCTCCTTCCCACTCACAATACTCCGTTCTGCTTTCAACACAACTCTTGACATCCCTCTCATCTCCCTCTCGAGACATCGTCACGGATCGAAACGCGTCATGCGAGCTTCAAGGAATAAACAGACTTCTGTTCGAGTCTTCGCGAGGTTCATAGAGATTCGCAACATTAATAGATGGTGACATGACAAAATAGATAACTAAATAACTGTACGGAATAAAAATCAACAAAAATGATAATAAGCGTGCATTGATAAACTTCATTATAACGTCTCCGTATGCAAATTTATACAAAGTGAAGTAAACCTTTTCTTCAAGTTTGCTTCTTCATCGATAATCTCAATATCCTACCATTTCATTCTCGAATGCTCATTATGATTTATGGTGCCTAACACCTACAGTTTCCTGGTTCCTGTCGTCCCTCCCTGTCTAACGAATTGGCCGAGCGGTGGGACCTTCAGACGCTGAGGAGAGGGAGGGGGTTTCCTAAGTGCAGAGGAGGGGTAGATAGGGGTGAAACCTTTGAAACTCGTCTGAGACGAAATCCCTTTCAATGTTTACTGACACACGACGGTTTGGGCGGCGAAGCATGGACCAGATTAGAGTGTCTCCAGCAGTTATCGTCCTTCGTCGGCTCCAAGGTTGAACCCATGAGGGCAGCGGTGACCGAAAGAGTCCTCATTGCAGTTGTCGCCTATGACGAGTCGACTGACGTGTGGGAGCGACGAGGCACAACACCGGATGCTCTCTCCACTCTCTTCCTCCTTGCGTCTGCGAGCCGTCTCTTCTTAAAATGTGTTTCGATATGTCGTCTCAACATTGTCACGCGGCCTCATGACCCGTTCCTGCGCAACGAGTCACTTCGTATTCACGACACTGAAGAAGGACGTCAAAAGAGGCATTTCACAATGGATAAGAAAGAGAAATTTGCATAATCACATCCGACGATAAAAGAGGCGACCACAATGTCTTCTTATGCAAATCTAATAATAACGAACTGATGGAGCTGATGGATGCAGCAGCACAACAATATAACACGAAAAACAACTGCGAAAAAAAACAGAACATTTTCGAGAGGTTACTGTTGCACCACACCACAAGCCCGCATGCGGTGCGGATATTTTTGGGTTGAAGCGGGATTCAACCATAAATACCACAACCTTTTATGGTAGATCGCTGCCACCTGCCCAGTTTCCCAGACAATCAAACACACGTGTAATAACAATAAAATATTCGTTTCATACAAGTTAAATTGAAATCTGCGTATTTACAAACTTGAACGAACTCTCAAATCATAAATACAAGTATGAATTTGTCATTACACAGTTAATGCTATCTGAAAGCATGAATTACACACAGATATTAATACAGGTGTTAACAATTAATTCGGAAAGCTACCCAGATCATTCGAATCTCCAAAATTTACAAATTGCTATCCCGAAATAACTAACTGTTCCAAGTTGCGTCCTTCGCAAGCAATGTAATTGAATTCTCAGTGGTCTGACGACCAACACTAACCACGTCACATCTCAGAACCCGGTTACTTCCTAACACTCCGCACAAGTCTGAAAGTCAGCTCCTGAGAACACTGTGTCTTTACCGATATGTCAGCGTCCTTCTCGGGATGGCCATTATTTCAGCATCCGGTGGAAATTTTCCGTTTATAACAGTCTTTCTTTAGGAAAGACAAGCACTGCCCACACCCTTCGGGCGCATTGCTTCTTCCCGGAAAAGTAAGGGGATGGTCCCAGAAACAATGAATGGAGAGACTTTTCCTTAATCCGAGGCATCCGGCTTCTTTTCACAAAGACGGCTAACCCACTTCAGCAAAGGCATCAAAATAACATTTCACAAAGGGGTAGAATGTCTTTGTTTGTGATGTTACAGTTACTTAATTCTTCAAAAAATTATAAAATTGGATTCTTAGGCACGCTTCAATTACTAATTAACGTATTCATCGATGCCTCTTTTCGCGACGCATCCAAAGAGTCAAATCTCAAGAGTTTGGTTTCGATGCATCGATTTTTGTCTTCGACCGATTGCGACGCTTCTCTTCTCTTTTTACATTTCGCGAAAACGCGATTTGCACACAGACACACAGAACTCTCTCACATACGAAAATGAAGTGAACTGTGTCCTAGTTTCCAGATTTATCGATCATTTATTGCCGTAAAATAATTATATCAAATTCAATATAACTCAACATCCGCTAAAACGTTCATTTCCTTCCAAACAATTACATCGTGTGATAATGGAATCACGCAGGACAGCTATGCAACGATATTTATAAGCAGAGCTATATCTCTGCTTTAAGATTTCATAGTGGAATTAAAAACTGTACAATTAATTTATTAGCAGTTGATATGTAAAATACAGTTTTACTGAAAGAAAAACTAACACGTGAATTCTACTGTAGAAGGATATTTCTAGTCGAGGACTGGATTTCACTTTAGCTGACTTTAATAATAATAATAAATTTATTGTCAAAAAACAGTACAAACTGCGTCATGTGACCACGTGGAGGACAACAAACTAATTTTACTCTCCGGAAGCAAGAAAGGGACGTATTCCATCAATTTTGATCAAGGGTCCTAAGGCACAGGAGGATTCAGAATTTTTTTTGCATAAGTTCCTAGATAAGATAAAAAGTTAGCTACGAGTTATAATACTAATGGAATGTCAATATGTGTGTAATTTAACGCAAATATGTTTGTAAATTTACATGTATAAGTTATTATCGAACTATAGATTATTCTCAGTATAGTGTTTAAAAAATCATAAGAGTTGGAAAAAAAACCACTAAATTCACGATTTATTGTTACAATAAACACGCCCCTAGACAAAGCCTAGAGAACCTGTATAATAAATCCGCCTCTACCCGAAGGAAAAACGGAGAAAAACCCGGGCCAGGATGGGGCTACAGAATTTATGTACACAACCGTGCCCAAGTTGAGTACACATAAAACTAAATTAATATGAGCCATGCAGCAACACAATCATGCAAGAAAATAGTTTTTGAAATTGTTATAAGTTGTTTAAAAAGTACTACACCAATGGCATGATAAAGTACTAGACGAATTTAACTTTTATTAAAATCAATAAATTCTTTTACATTGTAGAAGCACTGGTGCAGGAGATAGTTTTTAACCGCTGATTTAAACAGACTCAATTTCATAATGTCTTTTATATTTTTGGGCAGGGAATTATATAGAACGATTCCCGAATGATAAGGTCCTTTTTGGCAAACACTGGTTGACACTCTAGGGCGATGAATATTATTCCTATTGCGAGTATCGTGTCCGTGAACGAGACTGTTACGTATGAAGCAAGGGTGGCACTTCAGTAATTCGGTCTTTAAAAAAGACCGCAGGGAAGTGTTAAGATATTTAATTCCTTGAATATAGGTTTACAAGAGTTTCGTGGGTGAGATTTACAAATTATCAGAACTATCCTCTTCTGAATTCTGAAAGTCTGAATGTTCTGACCGGAATTGACGCAGAAGATAATGCCGTAACGTAAATGGGAGTAAACGTTTGCAAAATATACGCAACGGGAAATATGCGGACTAACTATGTTAACTAAGATTCGTTCTGCGTAACACAATTTGCTTAATTAGGAATTAAGATTGTCAATGTGACAATTCCATTTGATGTTGTCTTGAATATGGAGACATAAGAATTTTGTATTCGTAACAGTTTTTAATTGTGTTCCGTTTAAAGAATGAGAAACCTGGGGTAAAGATTTTGTATTACAATTGTGAAATGTCATAGATACTTTTTTGTCAGTGTTTACAATGAGACGATTTGCATGGAACCAAGTCGAAAGATTAGACAAAACGTTTTGACTAACGTTGGCGTGTTTACATAGTAAATTAGTGTCATCAGCAAAAAGAACCATTTCGCAATGTGATGTGGATGATGACATGTCGTTGACATACAATAAAAAGAGTATAGGGCCGAGAATTGAACCTTGGGGTACTCCGGAAGTAAGTGGCTTTGTTTCTGAAAGACAACGCCAAAGTATTTTATTCTTAGTATAGTATATTTCGACCTGTTGATATCTATCTTTTGAATAAGTTAGTCATTGATGTGGAAGTTCACGAATGCCTAAAGAATGCAATTTGGAAAGGAGAATTCCGTAATCGATGACATCGAATGCTTTGGATAAGTCAAGAAAAACACTTTGAGGATTTTCTCCACGGTCAAGAGATGTGGTAACATCGTTTAAGAAAGGAAATATGGGGCTTGTAGTGGAAAATGATTTCCTAAAACCGTGTTGATCGTCAAAGAGAATGTTATTTTTCGATAAAAAATCTAGAAGACGCTTATAGAACAATTTTACTAGGATTTTTGAGAAAGTGGGTAGTAGAGATATTGGTCGGCAATTTTTAACATTATTTCACATGACTTTCGTCCGGTTGTTCGATTTTAGTATATGCCTGTCGTTTTCCATTACTTTATCTGCATAGACTACTTTTCGAAGAATAGTCTTATATTTACGAAAATAATCGTGGAATTCGGGTGGTTGGTTATAGCGTTTTGAAAGATAATATACACGGCGTTTGTTTTTTGAAGAAATTCTTATCCCTTGGGTGAACCATCTATTGTATTTCTTTGTGCTAATTAACTTGCGTTTTATGGGAAAGCTAGAGTTGTAGAGATAATTACATTGAATTTGTCGTAGGTGTTTTGGCAATTGTAAACATCTGTCCATGTTTCTTCACGCAAATAATTTATAAATATGGATTGATTTGTGTCATTAAACTCTCCTGAAAACTTGTATAGGATTTTAAGTGGTTTTAGTTTATTATTAATAGTCAATACTTGAGCGAGGTGATCGCTGTATCCGGCGATACAACGATTTCACATTAGCTGATATATATATTTCAATTTTTCCTCTTAAATACCTCTACATTAGGATAAAATTGTTAATGAGAGCTAGTTAACGTTTTTTTTTTAAATGCAATCACAGTGGACAGTCCAAGTCGCACTCTGACATACGAGCAACTCGAAGGAAGTAGAAAACGCTCTGAAATGACATCGTCCCTCCTCCCACTTAGAGTCGCTCTCTAATATATTACTTAAATAACGAGAGCCCTCCTCCTCGTATCGTGTGTAGCTGTTGTTGGAGTTCACTGTACGCTGAGGCCATTTCTGGAATATTCTCATGGAGGGGGAGGAAGCTGTTTTGTAGAGGGATGGAGTGATGGAGGTTGCCGGCATTCGACCAAGTCATCAGCGAATGGAAGGGTTGAAGAGGGCCCTCGAAGGCACTGATGAAACCATCCTGATTGTAATTGAGGAGAATTAATGTTAACGTAGGTAGAATTAAATCACTGAAATATCTTAAGTCGGCAATAAATAGATAAATAAATAGAGTAATATTTGTACTTATTGAGACTTCAACTTGAAATATACACCGCACCGACCGGCAATTGAAGTGAAATAATTTCAATGATAACTCATGGAGTAATACGTTGCACCTTATGGACGAAAAACTTATTTTCTATTAAAGGCCAACTTTTAAATCACGAAAGTGATGGAAAGAGATTACTTTGATTTGCTCTTAATTTTCCTTTTCAGTATTTTTATTTCAGTTTTAACTTTCGGTCACCGTAGGACATCTGAGAAAGATATTTCACTTTTTCCAAAGAGATGAGATGCGCTCAGCCGTTCTCCATGTTCCTTCTTTCCTTCGTTCCTTCGTACTCCTACATTTTGCTCTCATGTGCGTTTCAAGCGAGTAAAACGACTTCCTGAATACTGTTTGTACTATAGTATTAACTGACAGATGCAAATTAAATCATGTCTTACACCATTATTATTTATATTGACGTGCTTACAAATAATTTTAATAAAAATAAATAAAAACAATCATACGTCTCGGTGATTCGTAATGTAGCTGCTCCCACCTCAACGTAACGTTAAGAAAATGGTGAAACCATTGTTCCCCACGCCGTTGATTCATTTCAACGAAACCAACTTAAGAACACGCCGTTCCCACATAGAAATATTTAACACCATGTCATTTATTAAAAAAACAAGAACAAAAAATTCTGAAAAAGGTTCCCAAGCATTTCCAAGAAATGATTTTGCGTTTATTTCATCAATATTCAACAAAGTTCTTCATATATGATTTTAGTACTAACTGGAAGGTGGCAAACGTTATTACTATACTTAATCATAAGAAACTTCCTGTTGATGTAACATCGAACATGTTTATTAATTTTTACCTGTATTTATTACCTGAATTCTGAGAAGTTTTCAGGAAAGGTTTTCCACGAAGACTGAATTCTCTTTTCAAAGAAATAGTATCAGACCTTCGTTTCGAATACTGAGAAGAAGAAAAATACTTCAAAGGCAGAGAGGACTGTTCATCTACGTCCTGCGTTCAACTACTAGAAAACAAACTTTTACAAACATCTATCTCACTGTTCTCCTGCTCAAATGGTGGCTTCTAAAACTGCAATCGTTTCATAAATTTGATGAAAACTCTATAGTTAATATTACTCTATATGAAGCATCGAATTGGGCGTTCCACAAGGCTCTCTAATAAGCCCCATCATCTCTATCGTATCTTCGTATTATGTCTCCCTAATCATCCATTCCTTCCAAAATTCATTCATTGTCTCCAAAGTAGCTACCAATAAAACTAAAGCACCCACGTCATCCATTGCTTGAAAAGCTGATACGGAAATATTTATTTTTTAAATTCTATTTCAACGACATCAAAATGTGCTAGGTAGTGATTTTTTTGTCTTCCAAATATTTTTTTACTAAATATGTTCTAAGAAAATTGTTGAGACACCTCCAATAGCAATAATATAATAATAATAATAATAATGTTTCATTTTTCATTTGCGTTTTATCTTCTCGTATTACACTTACAAACAAAATGAAAAAGGGTGACATAAAAGCCATTTGTACACAGAAAACGCTTCGATTCATGTTGTTTGTTCATATTTCCCGTATTATAACACTGAGAATATTATTTGCATGTTCAACTTTAGAATAATAATAATTATTATAATTAATAATAATAACTATTAATAATAATAATAATAATAATTATTATTATTATTATTATTGTGGCAGGTTGCCCTACCTTCGCAAAGCATGAGTACCTTATGAGACAGAATAGGGTGTGTTCGTATCTTCACTGGCATATTTGTAAAGCAATTGAAATTCCAGATCTGAACACAAAATGGTATGACCATTTACCGAAACCAGTGACAAGTGTGGGAAAAGTCACTATATTGTACGACCAACAGATTCACAACCAACAGATCGCACAATAGCAGCCAATAGACCAGATATAGTTATTCGTGACTTCGAGAGGAAGCATCGCCTTTTAATTGATGTATCAGTGCCAAGTGAGGGAAACACCAACTCGAAAGCTGCGGAGAAACCACTGAAACACAAAGACTTAGAGATTGAAATCGCCCGCATGTGGAATGTGAAGACTTCTGTGATCCCAATTATAATTGGTACCCTTGGCGCGATACCCAGGGATTTTATCAAATGGCTGACTCAGCTTCCTGGAGCCAGTAGAGATTGTGACATTCGAGACATTGTACTGTTCGGAAGTGCGCATATTTTGCGAAAAGTGTTATAAGGCACTCCCATTTCTAAATCTGCCCCTTAGGAAGCTGGATGTGACCCGGGGCAGATGAAAATATTTTACCAACACATAAGATCGATTAGTTGTGAAGAATGTGAATAATAATAATAATAATAATAATAATAAATGCGTATTTTTCTTGGAAACGTTTCTGTATACTTCCCTGAATGTCTCACGCATCGAAGGATTGAAGAAAGTAAATGATCATCAGACAGGAAGCATTGCGAAAGGAACAATGATTGTCAAATGAGTTAGTGACATTACATTTATCTTGAATAAGTTTACATGTTAACTTAAAAAGATATTTTGCGATACGAAACTTCGAAAAGTAAAAAATATTGTTTGCTTCCCATGAAATATCTATTAAAGATTGATCAACAAAATTCTTCACCCTACTATTGGAAGTTTGGTTTGCGCTTCCCTATATCACAAGTATGGAACGTAATTAGACTTTTGTTAACGTCTGATCACAATCACAAACATTTAGCAAACGATAATTCGCTTCTTCAAGGAAGGAAAATGGAAGTCAATTACGAAGACAACTGAATATTACATACACGAAATGATAATTCTAACACTTTATGTATTTTGTTACCACGAGATTTGCAAAGAAAGAAAAATCATTTACATAGAAATTACCGCTACATAGAAGTACACGCAAAGGTTGTTAAGAAATAACGAGGCTCACAGAAAAGTTATTCTTGTTGCGTGTTTCTGCGTATTTCCTTCCATAAGGGAATAAGTCGAGAGGAATAAGACAACAATGTGAAGGAAACAGAGCAGAGCATCAACAGACCATCAAAGGGAGGAACGAAGAAGACTCCGACCCCAAGGCAAATTGCTCTTGTGTTTGTAGAGGACTGTCAATTGAGATGTAACTACTAATTCACTCTCACCTTTTTCAGGAACAGTTACAAAGGCTAGACGAGGAGAGAGAGAGAGAGAGTTGCCAGACACTCTACAATAGGGGTCTCCAAATTACACAAATATGATATGATTTTTTAACAAAGATAAAATTTTTAAACTAACACATCTTATGAATAACAACCCGGGCGGTACTGTAAAAATTTCAGTGTCCTAACCTTGACAATTTTCCGGGTATAAAAATTTTCAAATTTGACCATTCACCCAAAAAATGCTAGAAAATCGTGTTTTTTATTTTCCAAACAGAATAAAAAAGACCCAGAGAGACAAGTAAAAATGTTTAAACTGATGACGGAGAAAACTGAATTGAAGAGAGGAGGACTTAACGTACTGGCAAAGTCAGAAAAGAAAAACTGTAAAAATCTTGGTTCTCTTTGGTGTTCGCGCGATAAAACAAAGCAACACATCAACAAATTATCCACTAAGAGATCAATGAATTCTGGAACCATACAATATCTTGAAATTTATTTCTCATTGTGTGAAGTTGGCCAAGAAATATTTCTATACATCACTGAGAATCTTCAACACCAACATTTGAAGGATATTCAAAACATACAGCATCTCATTTGTTAGGAAGAGGAGGATATTGGAGAAACTAAAAGCGCATTAACAGGATTTAAAACGAACGGAGCGAGGTAAATGGACGACACTCGTGGCTCTTCGTGATTGATGGTAAATAGACGTTTTTTACTCTCTCTCTCTTTCTTAAGCCCCCCCCCCACCACCACCACCACCACCACCACATTGCTGAAAAAGTATTTCAGAATGAACAGAATATAGATACTCTAGTTTTCACTAAAGCAAACAGCGATCCTTAGGACTATAAAATACTTGTAGTGTGTAGACGTAAAAATTACGAGCAATCAATCCTTCATTTTGATGGTAAAACATCAACGACTGAACACATAATCATTGTTATATTGTAGTTTCACAGTAACTACCATGGATTACAATTTAATAAGTAGTTTGTAATAATAAGTACTAACAACAGAAAAGTGAACGTTGAAAAAATTTCCATGAAATTCGCTTCGCCACATGTTTTTATTTTATTTATTTTTTTAAAAGTAAATTTTGAAACCTTACACTATTTCACTTTGCACTAAAAATGAAGGGGACTGTTTTAAGTTTTCTTCCTCTTCTAGGAAACAGTTTTGTGTTGAAGGAATGGTCCTCAGCTGACGATACGTTATGCTACTTTCTATAACACAACAGAAATAAATCGAGAGAGTAGAGTGTCTCTCCTAGATGCAATTGTGATGTCACGAAACGCAGTATCACAGACATCCGTCTTGAGACGAGAAGAACGTCTTGGGACGAGAGTAGGAGGAGGAGGAGGAGCGCTAAAAGGGCTTCGCGAAATTGCAGTCGTTACGCGTTGAGGGGAAGGAAACCCCCAGATGACGTCACAACGCAAAAAACACAAAAACTGAAAGGAAAGAAACGACGACGATGAATTCGGCAGCGCTAATAATAATAATAATAATAATAATAATAATAATAATAATAATCCTAATATCTAACAATTCCGGACAAATTAGAGAACGAGGAAAATATTAAGAAGTAGCTCAGTAGCCGCAGCTTCGCTCGCTTAAATTCCGTAATGTCTCCAACTTCCGTAATGTCTCCAACTTCCGTAATGTCTCTTCTCATGTCCGCATTGGTTCCCACAGAAAATGTTGGACATTTTCGTTACTGATTTGCTACCGCATTGGTAAACATCTTGAACAATCAGCAACCCTGAAAACAGATTCTGTGCATTTTTTTTTTTATTTTTTATATATTTAAAAATTAGTTTTCAATTACTTTTACATGTAAACCCAAGGAGTGCTGGGGGGTGTCCTTTTTCCACGAGGGCTGTATTTTGACTTATAAGTTGTCAGGATAAAATACTAGTTGCACATCAAAGTAGAAATTTTGAGGATCTGAACACAGATTGTACAGTACTCGCGGCCAAAGGAAACTAATGAGAACCTAACCTTTGGTTGAAAGGACACTGTCTGCAGATAGCTTTTCAACGGTTTAGAAGAACCTTTGTACGAGTGCATCGGTGGCATCGTCAGGCCAACTTCCGCAGCAGCCCCATAACAATTCCCTTCCTTTCCATTCTTGCGCTGTTGGAGTTGACATTCTTTGTCCGCAGAACCCAAAAGACGTCGAAGAAATAACTCGCTGCAAAAATATGTCTCTTAAAAACTTCAGTCACGAAGAAGGAATCCATTTCTCATAAAGAATCAAATAATAAAAAACTTTTTAATATCATTTGATATTCGCCTCGAAAGGAATTCAGAGACGTCCATAAATGAATATTATTTCTGATGAAAAATGTCAATGAAGTTCAACATTATGAAAAAGTAATTTCTCAGAAATTCATTTATGAAAAGAAAGAAAAAATCTACAGAGATTGTAATTTGTCTGTATAACGCACGAGAACTTTCTCACGCTCCGCGCGCAAGGACAGGAAAATTAAATACTTTTAAACGACAAAATTGAAACTGACGCAGATATTGATAGCACATACGCACCTGACCTAAACTTCAAATATCAAAAATAATTCTTTATGTAAATTTACACAAATATTGTAGAACGCATTGCCGTGCAGACTAGTTTTAATATATCAACGCAACTTTTCCCGCAGAGATTTCAAACGAGTTATAACTATGCTAACAAGAAATATTACTTTGTTATTGACGAAAAAGAATCTGTTCGCACTCTGCCGCTGGTGATAAGTGATTTCCATGGAAGTGAATCACACGCTGCTCTATCCCAATGCACAGATGACAAAATAAAACGAACGCTGTGCTTTACTGTAAAGAAGATAAAAGGGTAAATAGGAAGCATGCGGGTGAGGCGTATCGCTTTACGTGTGGAGAGACTCGGTGAGCCTTCATTCAGTCGCAGACGATGACGACGGCGGCGGCGGCGGCGGAAGGAACGAGAGCCAACGAGAGCGAAACCATCGATCCGCTATCTCCCCCTCTGGTGCAGGTAAAATAGCTACATTGTACTCTTTAATGATTATTTTCTGTAAAATTCCCATTACTGTAACATAAATGAGATATCATTTTGCACAAGTACCCAACCAAATTCTTACATTCATATCAGGAATATTCTTTCTTTTATTTCTTTATCAATTTCAAATTAAACTGGCAAAAAACATTTCATAATTACATATTTTTGTGTATACATAAAAATTAAAAAACCCTCATTCACATATTTTTGTATTAACAAGGTAGGTTTAAACGTGATAATTTCGTTTTTGAGAAATTCCGTCATAATTGTATGGTATCTGGGAACTGTTAAAACTTTTTGTTACTTCTGGTAACGAGTGAATGAAATTCTTGTTAATCTGTAAAAACCGTGATTGTAGCATTAAAAACGTATTTGCAAAGAATTTAAAGTGGAAACAACGTCGAGAGACGAAGATAATAAAGTACGTTGTTTCGACGTCGAGATCAAGTCGAAAATCGACGTTGAGTCGACTCTGTTATAATAATAATAATAATTGTGGCCCATATTTTTCTTTGGTTGCAACCCCTATGGGCGGAACCACATTAGCAATTCCTAGGTTCCGTCCTTCACTGCCATCTGGTAGTGGAAATTGGAACAACTTCGGTGCATTTTTCGCCAAGAATTAATGTTTGCCGAGAACTTTCTATCTTACACTTGTTTACGGAGATTACGATTTAACTTGTTTACTATTTATGATACCAATAGTAAGACGGAGCGTTTATCACCGTGACGCATTAGCTCAGTTGTAGCGTGCTCGCTTTCAGATGCAAAGGACCCTGGATCCAACCACGTCGTAGTCGGACTTGGAAGATAGAGGTTGTAAAACAACGTCCTTATAGGAATGTGTGTTACATGCCTCATACAATCTGATTCAACAATGTAAGACGATGGATAATATCGATGAAAGTTGTAATGAAAATGATAATTCAGCACTGTCAAGAACGTCGTGTTGACGGCTTTGTTTTGGCGTCGAATAAGCGTTTGTATTTACGACGTTGAATCGACGTTACATGCCTTACACGCTTTGGAAACGTCTTCACGATGTCAGTTTTTGACGTCACCACGACTTTGACGACGATGTAACGACTCGAAATTTCTGCGTGGGAATCTACGTTTAAATCTACATTTATCTTGGAATTTACTACGTAATAACGGAATATTCGGTAAGAGAATCATCTTCTTTCTTTTCTTTGTGGGGTTTTACGGCTCGTGTCGACATCATCAAAGGTCATTGGAGCCCTAAAATTTTGTACAGGTAGGGAAAATGCAGTTACGCACTAAGGAGAGCCAACATGACTCTCCCCGCGTGTGGGAATCGCCGAACGAATCAACCCTACCCACTAAACACCCTCCTGAATTACAACATATCAAGAGGAAAATGAAAGATACCCTAGCCCTAATAGCGTCGGGATCGAAAAGAACAAGAGGTGACCAAGGGAGGTCAGGAAATAGAAAGGAAGGAGCATGGCACAAGTAAGTGGAAGTAATGCCAGACTCAGCTCGAGGCCCCGTGTTCGCCAAACACGTAATTACTAGATGTAAGTCCCCTGGGGACAAAAGTAGTACCAACTATCAATTCTTCGCACAGATCAATCATTTCTGCAGAGTTAGCAGATTGTTGCATTTGAGAGAAAAGTAAATGTCGTCATCATCGTCCCGGAAAGTAGAAATTCCATCCATCTCTAAGACGAGTTTAAGAACATCTGAAAAGTCGATGTATCAACGTCGGTAAAAAGAAAGTATGAAAACGAAAGAAAGTATGAGTGTTCTTTAGCTTTTTAAAAAAGTCAACACACGTGCACTTACATACGATGTACGAGTAGACCTATGTACATGTTATGTCCGAAAGGGGAAAACGTAGTTTGGTGTCTCTCTCTCTCTCTCGCACGTTGAGTAAACTCTATTCCCCTCCTTCTCTAACCGTCGACTTCCTCCCCTCCCCCTCTAAGCGGATGTGTGCTAGAGAGAGACAAACACACCTCCTTTGTTTATTGAATTATTTGTAACACGGACAACCAACATTTTTTTCTTTAAACCACATTCCATTAAAATATAGTAATTATACGTCGTCATAATTCCTTCTCAATGTTTCTTTGACCCTACGGCCACCTTGCGTCTATGGGGAGGAGCGAAGCAAGGTTCTCTTTCTATTCATTTCCCTTTTGTTGTCCTTCATTGCGACGTTGCCCGTCCCTGCCCCGAGGAGGCATGCGCATATCTACCATCTTATTAAATTCTTGATTCCCGAAATGTACAATATTTCTCGTCTGTCTCTATTAGAGTCTACAATAGTTGCGTGTTGTGTTATGACTGTCCTTCTTCTTCTTTCTTGCCCATAATACGCGCTTCGGTGTTTCTTGTCCCTTTTGACATGTACACTCCGCTCTTGATCTCTTCTCCATGGCCTGCTATGAGTTCGAGAGCACTCCTTGTTGGGCTCAATTATGTCTTATTCGTGTGTTAGCCTTCCTTTCGTGCTCTATTGCCATCCCTCCATTAACACACTTCTTATCATTTTACAGCCGAGATCTACGAGGTCAGGCAGAAAACTAATGAGACTGATTTTTTATTTATTTCAAACATCAATGTTATCCCCTTCAAAGTAGTTCCCTTGGGCAGCTACACACCGATGGAGACGTTGTTCCCATTGTTGGTAGCAGCGCTGGAAGTCTTCAACCGGTATGGTCTTCAGGATGTCCGATTCTCCAAGCTTAACACAAAAATTTAATGGCACAACGTTGCTCCAAATTCCGCTGTTCCATTTTGCTTGACGCACAACCAAAACACAACTTCACTAATAGCAGTCACAAAAATCTCGTAGTTAACGAAAGGAGTTGAAACTCGCACTGAGCTACGGGAGGGTACTGATACACGTGCCCTATCAAGGACGACAGCGCAGCGTTGCCAGATCGCTTGTAGTGTTGCCAGACCTCGTATGCCGGGTCTCTTCCGTCAACACCGCAATCGGATGTAGGAGATGAGGTCCCGAATCCTCGCCCCTGCATCGCCGACAGACAACAGGTCTACCACAATAACCGCGATTGCGGTCGGAATAGTGGAGACGATTAATCTACTTTGCAAAACAGATCAAGTCGGATGGATGACTGACTTGGTGCTTTGAGGATCAGATGCGTGGTTCTGATTCATTAGATTTAAATGATACGAGCCACAAAACATCCCTTTTATCCGCAAATTCTTAAATTTCATAGAATCATTTATAGCAATTATTAATTTTCAGTTAGTTTCTTA
This sequence comes from Laupala kohalensis, assembly GCA_002313205.1. Taxonomy (NCBI): domain Eukaryota; kingdom Metazoa; phylum Arthropoda; class Insecta; order Orthoptera; family Trigonidiidae; genus Laupala; species Laupala kohalensis. The sequence goes on along the minus strand of NNCF01127482.1, from coordinate 300,039 downwards.
TTGATTATTGATCGAGAGAATTGATTGAGAGAGGAATTCTCAATGTAACGAGCATTTTTTCTTCTTTTTTTACCTGTCCATCCGCCCATCAGCGTGCGATCTCTTTCTTTGTTTCACCTCGTTCGGCCGAGCAGCATCGATGATCGTGGAGGCAGCAAAGACCCCACGAGTGCTCTACCGCTGTCTACAGGGAGACCGGGAACTTCGTGATTTATTCCCTTCACTGTTTCGAGTTAACACACAACTGCTGCACTCATTAATAAATGTCTGCGACGAACAATCTCCACTTTCCCGAACTGCCGCAAGTGAAACGACAAAACTGTCGTGTGAAGCCAACATAGCGGCACAAACAACACAGCTGTCTGAGGAAATAATTGCTCGCAATATTGGAAGGGAGATTTAAAGAGAATCAATCATCTGTTTGTTTATTTTCGTTATTGTGTCGGTTTCCCTGCGAAACGAGTTAAAAAAGGACTTTCCAGTTGAAAATCAAATATTATAAAAAGCTCTGTGTAAACCATATACGTTCAAAAGTAGAGACGCGTTGCATGTGCTAGCTAGCACCCACTCAGTGGTCAGAATTGGACGAACACAATTGATGGGAATATTATTTTAATAAAGAACGATATTTCTTCCGCAAAAGTGACTTCCTCCACATTTGAAATTTAATTTGAAATCATTAAACGCGAAATGCACGAGAAAGAGACAACAGAAGGGTGCTAGAAAGATCACAACTTGGAAAAATATGTTCTAAAAATTGTACTTAATTCTCCAGATAATTGCTTTTGTAGAAAATCCATAAGTCTAATGTACATTTTATGTAAACAACATTTCGGAAATATTTTTGAGAAGCACAGGAACGTCAATGAAATGCAATAACATTCATTATCCATAAGTTGGCTCACATGTATTCAATAGCACACTGACTCTTTGAATGAGAGACACAGCGAAATAATATTTCCTCTCTCACAAAAAAAAAGAAAGAAATATCATTAACAAAACAAAGCGCTAATTACGAAATTCGTGAATTTGTTATACACGGATAGCTGTGTGGCATGAAGTAGTATAGATGAAACAAGGGCGTATGCGGGCAGTTGCCCCACCTTAAAAGTTAGGGCATATACCCAATTTTCCATATTTGGTAAAAGTAGTTGAAAAATTTGCTACTAATCCTCAGATAATAATAATAATAAATTTATTGTCAAAAAACAGTACAAACTGCGTCGTATGACCACGTGGAGGACAATAAACTAATTTACTCTCCGGAAGCAAGCAAGGGACGTATTCCATCAATTCCGATCAAGGGCAATTCCTAAGGCAGAGGCGGATTCAAAAATTTAAGCAAATACTCCTAGATAAGATAAAAAGTTAGCTGCGAGTTATAATACTAACAGAATGTCGATATGTTTGTAATTTAACGCAAAAAATTTACATGTACAAGTTATTATCGAACTATAGATTATTCTGAGTATAGTGTTTAAAAATCATAAAGAGTTGAAAAAAAACCCACTAAATTCACGATTTATTGTTACAATAAACACGC
>NNCF01127482.1:274378-296593 GCA_002313205.1 Laupala kohalensis | reverse complement strand
ATTTACAAACATATTTGCGTTAAATTACAAACATATTGACATTATATATGTATTATAACTCGCAGCTAACTTTTTATCTTATCTAGGAACTTTTGCTGAAATTTTTGAATCCGCCTCTGCCTTAGGGCCGTTGATCAGAATTGATGGGATGGTCCCTTGCTTGCTTCCGGAGAGTAAATTAGTTTATTGTCCTCCACGTGGTCATACGCAGTTTGTACTGTTTTTTGACAATACATTTATTAATACTAGTTTATGCCTCTCCAATACTATTTCGTAAATTCTTCAAGAGAAGAAATTTTCTTCTTCTTCTTCTAAAAAACGGAGCATCTCCTAATGAGCGAGTTCTTATAAACTGATGGAAATTCTTTATTCCAAGTCGGAATTCGTAGTATCTGCATCAGATATTCAATCGCAAACAATAAATCTTGAAATCACGATAATTATGCGACCAGAACAAGTTGTCGACTCGTCAAGGTCTAGAATATTTCAATCTCGAGGGCTCGTTGAGAAGCACTTTCGGATCGCGAATGCAGAAGAAGATAAACAAGATCACCGCTCTCTGCTGGCAAAAGCAGCGACAGAAGCAAAACGAGGGGACAAAAGTTTGCTGTGCAGTTGTTACAAGAAGAGTCCATGTAAACTCTCTCAATACCTTCGTTTTAGAGACATATAATATACTTACTGTTCTTCATCCATTTCATTTGCCCGTAACTTTTTATATATTTCTATTAATTACAAAACTTTCCTTCCACCAAATTTGGCAAAAAATAAAAAAATAATTTGGCGAAAAAGAAAAAGGTACAAGGATCCGCATAACACAGGTAGAATGGGATTTACCTGCAAAATTACAGGGAACATTTAGTAGCGAGCAAAAGTGAAATATTTAGAGATATTGACAGAGTGGGGCAGGTCTTCTTTCTCTTACATTAATACAGCACTTTATAGTCGTCGCAGCGAAATAAAAGTAACGAGAAGTAACCAATGGAGTTGTGACCTAGTACCCATTCCAGACGATATGCCAAAGCACACAAACAAAGGTTGTTCTAAACCGTTGAAAAGCAAAGTTTTGGTGAAAGGTTAGAGATCAAGCTACCTGTCCGTCACAGTTGGCATATCAATAACTACCGGTTCAACGAATCGGTTCATTTAGGCGTGAGCGACCCGAACGTAAAATCACTAAGATTCTGCTGACACGAGAAAAGACGCCCACGTGTCTACAGCGAGTCTTTGAGAGACGTTTGAAAAATCTCTTGCAGTGGCTCCTCATTGGCTCATTGGATCACGTGCTCTGCATGTTCGCTGCGAGCACCGAAACGTAGAATATTATCGGAATTTACACTAATATAACAATTACTTATATAATAAATATTTGTATTTCTAGAGAGAGAGAGAGAGAGAAATAAAAAAAATTCACTGTCAATACCAAGACAATGAATGCAGAGTCCAAGGCATCGAAGGAAATATCTCGCCCTAACTAGACAGTTTGATTACAATGAACTGCTCCATTAGATTGGAATTCATCATTTCGAGTGCAGTGGCTTAATAAGGGAAATAATTTCAAAAGGAGCCAAGAGCCTATCTCTTCCTCTCCCCAACAGACGGAGAGACTCTGACCCTTTGGAAAAACGTCGAGAGCAGCAGACGAAGAGAAAAGGAGGAGTCTAAAGACACAAGAGTATCATTGAAGGAAAACGGTATAATGGTAGAGTACATCCAAGTGTTTCACGTCAGTCCTGACATTAAAAAAACAAATTAATAAAAAAATAAAAGCCGTAGAGAGGAAGAGTTCGTATCAGCATCGCAGCACACTTCAAACAAGTTCCCTTTTTAATGCGCATCAAAGACTCTTAAAATATCGGAACATCTGAATTATTTCACACTTGAAAAGGATGCTTTCCCTCGCAGGAGAATCGTCCCCTCCGTGGCTACGGTGTCAGCGACGTCGCTCATCAGGAAGTCTTCCCGGATTCAATTTCCAGGCGACGGGACAAAAAGAAAATTTGTTGCTCTTCATTTTAAATAGCTGCGATGTCTGCGGCTACCAACCGTAACACTCGGATACACAGCTTCAATCTGGATCCCATCTCTCAAGACGCACACAAACACTGAGCCTCACTGGCATTTTAAGCGACGTTGCGTCGTCCTTCGCTTTTACTTAGCTAAGAAGCGAACGACGTAAGATGACATATTGTGGATCGAGTGTTTGGGTCGAATTCATCCGAGTCGCAACAGATGCGATAAATAATTATTAAAAATAGATTCATTTTTTAGTTCCTTCCTGGTCGCACGTTAATATTAGTCGCACGTTACATGTATTTAACAATTTTTGATTATCATCATTACTTCTAATGACCAATCGCAGATAAACGTCTCGTCACGACACCGGATATTCTCACAAACATAAGAATTTTGAAACGGAAAAAGGAACATTACTTTCTCTCACAATTTTAAAGTTTTTTCACAGTTAAAAGAGGAGAATGAGACTTAAGATATTTTTGCGTGTCGAAATTGAAGAATCAAAATAATCGAATTTTTTTTTTAAAAAAGGTATTAAAAAGTAATTAAAATGAAATGAAAGATAAGATAAAATAATCTGATAATAAAAACGTCTGTTTCATATTTTTCAATGGGACAATTCTGCTCAAGATGTAACATTATTGCAAGCGTAACTGCAAATAATAATAAATTTATTGTCGAAAAAGCGGTTACAAACTGCGTATGACCATGTGGAGGGCAAGAAAGTGAATTACGTCCATCATATAAACTAATTAAACGTGTATAAAACGCAAGACTTACCACCTTTTTTACGCAGGAACAGTGAAAAATACTCACAGCGTTCTATTATCATATTTTGTTTTAAAAAATTCTATCCACATAAAGTTTTTATCACAGATTATAAAACTCTTCCTCTGTAAAACAGCGCAAGTCTTGTATTAGTCATCTAATTCTTTTCCTTGAAATAAAATTTACATTTTAGATCGAAGACGTTCGAAATCCAGACTATAAATGAACAACACAAACCTCGTCGTGAACATTTGCTCTGAACATCTGGATGAGAAATTCGTTTTTACTTCGTAGTTTAACTGGAGTTGAACGCAAAGCGAAACGACTCATTATCTAATGTCTCTAATAGCAGTTGCGAGAGTGAACAGGCGGCGCTAACATCTTGGTAAACAGCGTCACCAACCGATTGGTAATGTAACCAAACGCCACGCGAAGCCCAGACACCTAAAAGGTTCTTAGGAGCCTCTACTTCACTGCGCAGTGCGACGAATCAAAGAGGACAGAGCAAGGCCCCAATGTCCAAGGTCACGAGAAACGGCTTTTCAGCTATACGTTTTATCGTGAGACGAGAGATTTTGATAAATGTTATAGATCATAAAATTGCTTGTATATGTGTTTTGCTCCGAAGCATCGTTGCGAGCTTAAAAATAAAGTTATCACAAAAATTTGCTATTTATAAAACGACGAACGCACACGTCGCTTGGGCGCAACGGATGGAAAGGGGATGAAAAGGGGGATGGAAGGAAGGGGAAATGCATCGAACTCTTCGCTCTCTTTCTATTTTCCTCTTTCGGGTAAAAAAGTGAGATTTTTCACACGATGAACAAAAGTCTTTATTCAAATCGAAGTCTAGTTTTACGTCAACGTTCACTTCACACTTCGAATCAAAATGGAAGTCCATTTTTATTTCAATTCCTTCTTCACTTCACAGACGCAGGTGTCGTCCCGGGCGCACGCGACGTGTGACACGTCTTTCGCTGCCTCGATCACAAATACCGGGGAAAAAAACCAATTTCCGTCTATAGTTGATATTCGCAAGAAAAAAAACTTTATAATACACACATATGAACCTCGTGTAGATATTTAATTACTTCAATGTCATTTCTTTCTCGTTGTTTGCTTGTGTACTAATTTTCTAACCATTTTATACCGCTTGTTTGTGTGTGTATTTGTATTTTTTTAGAGATGTGATAGGATGTCGCGTAGATTTCGATAAGAAGGTCACGTGTTCGAAAACAGCCGCTGCTTCACTTGCAAATCAAATTCCCCGCTACTTCGCATGAAGCAGCGCCTCTCGATTGAAGAGAGCTTAGAGGACCTTGATCGACGATGGCTTCCCAAAGAGATAAGATACGGAGCGATCACAGGTAGTCGTCAAAGGCGGCAATCGGTAGAAGCATTCAGTGCGGATTCATTCACCCACCGACAGCGCACGCTCAACGCAGGTCTCGACTGCGGACGCAGCTGCTGCTCTCAAGTGAGTACACGCTCTTCTTTTCATGGTCTTATCGACGTAGAGCGAAATACAGCAGGCGGGAGGTGGTTAGTAGGTGCCTTTGCTACAACTTGGATGTGTTAGTAGCAATAGTAAGTTATACTTATAGTTAGTGGTACTAGGACATGGACAGAAGAATAATGAGGGTTCTCTATTTAATTATATGAACAGCTACATGAACTGTGACATTCGTGCGAAAAGATTAAATTTTTTTTCTTAAGCTCTGTAGGTTACTGAACTTGGTGATGAGTAAGCATGCAAACCCCTGAGTCACGGGAGTCTGTCTTCTTCTCACTAACAATTTGAAAGGACAAGGAAAAGACGATGGGTCAACCGTCGAATCACAAATTACTTATAAATATTCCTATAATTTCTTATATTTATACAGTGAAGTAAAGAAATCAAATCTCATTGCCTACAAATGATGTGTATTGTCGAAAGTAATTTCACATAATTTGCGATTCTCTTAAGTTTTTCATATATGTGAAAAGGAATTAAATAAATATAGAAAACGTTTGTATAAAATATGAACTAATAACACAAAAGTTTAATTCTCGAGTTATAAATAATATAAAACTACTTAAGGAACAAATAAATTACATCTTCTAGTGACATATTTATCCACGATATAACAATTTGGTAGTAATCGTGCAACCTAAAAAAATAATCAGAGATCAATAATATGAAAACCTCGTTTCAGATATGAATAAATAAAAAAAGACAAATCCCTTTTATTTATTCCAATCAAATTGAAATGTATTAACTCATATTAATACCATAGGTTCTTTTCTTTATCTTTCTTCCTATTTCTTTCTTTCTCTCACTTTGCTCTCTCGTTGTTTTACTTTTTCTCTCAATCTTTCTTTCTTTCCCTCTCTCTTCAAGTGTATTGTCTGTGAAATTATGTGAATTTCTTTACTTTACTGTATAAATATAAGAAATTATAGGAATATTTATAAGTAATTTGTGATTCGAATTATACCAATTCCATACGATATCTTGCAATTATATTCAAATTCTGTTAAAAACTATATTTTATCACAGTATTACGCAAACGTTTTTTACAGAAACTCTAATATCGTTTACATTGCCTATGAAGACCTTGCGAGACAACGAATCTCGAGATGTCGTTTAAATATAGAGAATGGTAAAGTTTATTGAAGTCAAGAATATACAGAATATTTTTGTAATAGAAGTCCAAAATGTGTATAATAAAAAAATACAAAATATTTCTTTAATAGCGGTGTAATGAAACATTTTATCTCGTTACGATTAACCCGCCGTACGATGTCTTCCAAATATGGGCGCCGTTTCAAATAGACCTACGATTGGTCGAACGAAACTTCCCCACTCGAAGGGGAAGCAGGAGGTGAGAGGCGTTGCAAACCTAACAGATCCAAAACTGGTCAGAGCGTGGGACTTAGAAAAATAAATGGGCCCTTTTATGTTATCAGTAGTGTACGTACCTTCGACATTTAACTTCCGAAAAGTGAAATCAATCAAAGAAATCTTGTTATTCCACGGGTCAAAGGATTCAATGAAACAAATGTTTGACCTACAAAGGTAATGAAACATACAACCGAATAGGAGTTCTTCATCTATAGAGGAGTCAATACATAGAGTAAATAAAATGCGTCTGAAATGTTAACACATATTCCGTTATTTTCCTCACAAACCCCACGAGATATCGGTATACACATTCAACTCAGATTTCAATACTTAAAAACAATTCTACGGAATTTTTAAGAACAACTTTTTAAAGACACGAAAAAAGTTGTATAGGGGTCAAAACTAAGGTTCTACAAGAATAGGTATTCTCTTGCCGCCACTTTGCTCCAAATTCGGCTGATGCGCACTGTAAGTTTCATGTAAACGCTAGAATTTTGATATGAAACATTACGTAATAATACAATAACACTGTCCGGTTAACAAAACCAACGAAATAAATGAAGTAAAAATAATAAATAAAAACAATACATGCCACTTATTATAAATTGCCACTTACAATAAATTAAGGCACTATAAGAATATGTCTTTGAAGCCTACGCCAATAACAGAAAATATCCTTATTAACTCAAAATATTGTAGAGAAACTGCAACTTTTTTTCTAAAAAAACAACTAAGTACTGTTGTTGGCGATGGGTTTTCATGGAACTTACAACAAACATTAGCAGAATTTGAACCCAAAATGGCGGCATGAGAAAACGTATTCTTATAGTGCGTCAGTGGAAACAAAGACTGTAGCATAGCATTCGAAACAGATGACAAGACTACGTACATTTGGATAGCGGCCGATGAAGCCCCAATTATAAGACTTCTCTCGGTTCCAATAAGAAAAATATAGATGAGTTTCAATCTCCGGTCCAATTTTCGTATCTACCAAAGTTCAAAAAAAAATTTAGCTGACGGAACAATGTACTATTCTTGAGATTGTACGATTCTATAAAAATTACAAGAACAATTTATTTTAGCAAAGATAAAATCATAAATTTAACACATCTTATACATAACTTATCCCAGCAACATTGTGTAAAATTTTCAATGTCTTACACTTAAGAGTTTTGGTAATATAAATTTTCAAAATTGACTCTTTCCTTGAAAAACAAAAACAAAACAAAAAACTAGAAGTTGTGCTTTTTACCTGAAAATTTGATATATACAATCTGTTATATTTTCATAGATAATTGAAACTGTGGGTCAAACTAGAGTATATTGCTCCTTGAAACCGATAGTGGAGTAAAAAGAGTAAATATAAAAATAAAAAACAAAACGTGTCGTGTGCCCTGTGAAAAAAGCAAAGCAGCCTTTTAACGCTAAGCCTTTCACTAAAAGCTAAAAGCCCCCTTTCTCTCGTAGTATCAGCGAGAAGCCATTATCCAAACCTCTTCTCACAATACCACTTGCGTGAGAAGATATTATTATTTTGTTGAAGAAGGATGACCCCAACTTTTCAAGGCATTAATTCGAACAAAAAATATAGTCACGATTTCACTACAACACATTAACAAAAAGTGAATTGTTATAAACAAAGTTATAGTGAACCGAAAAATATTTATTTGCCAAAAGCGGTTTTCGACAGCTTATGCTGTCATCTTCAGTGGCCTACAATCAAGATACGGGAATGTATTGAGCTATTGTTAAAATGGTCTTAATAATAATAATATAGTAATAATTACAAAAATATATATTACAATACAGAGAGTACTAGTATGTTGTATTTAATAATAAACAGAGAATTTAATACTAATTGGTTTCAGATATTTAAAAGATTATATAAATAGCTGGATGTTAAATGTTTGTTTGTAAAATTATTACTTGAAAAATAGAAAGTAGTGAATATTTTATTAGAATTATTAACTACAACATACTAGTACTATTGTAATATATATTTTTGTAATTATTATTATTATTATTATTATAACACAAACGGAGAGGAAGAGATAGAGATAATAGACATTCCAGTTGTGGGAAAGAATCAACATTGCATTGCATGATTAAAGGCAGGTGACAGCGATCAATGGCAATAGTGTTCTTCAAAAGAGTCGGGAACAGCATATGTCTCTCTACTAAAGTTCACCTAAATTATCGAAGAAAAGTTTGTTGTTGTTTTTTGTTGGGGCTTTAGGGCTCGTCAACGTCGAGGTCATTAGAGCCCATGCAAGTAGGGAAAAATGCAGTTTCGCATCATAGAGAAGAGCCGTAGTGACTCTTCCCCGTGTGTGGGACTCGACGAATATCTCGATCATACCCACTAAAAAACCCTCCTGAATTCAACAAATATCTAAATACAAAGATGAAATGAAAAGAAAAGGAAACAGTTGCCTAACACATTATATCACAAAAAAGGAAAACAATTTTTCTAAAGATTATATTTTCTAATTACAGAAACGAAGGATGAAAGGAAAAAGAGGGAAGACAATAGAAGAATGCAAATTTTAAACCCTCCCGAGAACTTGTGGGAGGAGCCCCGATCTGCTCATAAAATTCAATAGTTTATTTAATATTAACCGTTTCATTTCCGAGAATTGTTGGTAAATCTGCAGCCACACCAATTTGTCTCCGTATACTCGAGTATCTTCAGCAATCAGTTAGTAGGTGACGCACTGTCAGAGAACTGCTACACTCCTCACAAACGGGTTCATCATCAAGTAGCAAGAGATACCTATGAGTGAGACGACAATGTCCTATGCGCAGGCGGGTCAGCAGGACTTCGTCGCGCCGGGTTGGCCTACAGGAACTGCTCCATGACTTAATAGAAGATTTGATTAGTCGGAGCTTTTTGCTTTCATCAGCTAACCACTCATTGTTCCATTCACTCAGAATCCTTATCTTGACGGAATTTATGAGATCTCGTTTTGGAATGGTGGAGAAATCCACGCGATTCTTGAGGCATGGCGTCTTTGCGAAATCGTCTGCTTCCTCATTTCCTCTTATACCCACGTGTCCGGGAACCCAGCAAAACATTATATTCTTTCCAACACTTTGGAGTGAGAAAAGTACATCCTGGATGTTCTGGATCAGCGTATCAGCTGGATACATGTTCTGGATTGCTTGAACTGAGCACTTTGTTGATCGCAATGCTCTTAATATGGCGTAGCACTCAGCAGTGTAAACACTGCACAAGTCGCCTAGACGGTAGCCACAGGTCTCGCGGGGAAAAACCACGGAGCAGCCGACACCATCAGCCTGCTTCGACCCGTCGGTAAACACAGGGATACGGACCCGGTGTTTGTCGAGGATTAGCTGAAAGTATACCCCCAGCATCGGAACTGGAGTGTTCTTCTTGTCGTGATGCAGAAGATCGAAATTAATCTTCGGCTTGTGCAAAGCCCAAGGGGGAGACTTACTAATACTTGTTAAAATACTCCAACTTAAGGGAGTAAAAATAAATCCCCATCAAATTAAACGCGTAATGTGTGTTTTGCATTTAACAAAAGATGAAAACTGTCTTTATGTTGTAAAAAATCAATGAACAGTAAATATTTTACAACAGTGTTTCACTCTTATATGCCGCCGCCGTCGCCGCTCCAAACGTTCGACTGTTCTCACGGTAGAATTTAATCACTAAAATTAAATCTCAAATGGGTCAAAGAATAAATAAATAAATAAACAGACTAACAAAATGTACTTAATTCTGATTTCAACTTGAAAAAACAAACATCACCGGTTGCCATTTAAATTAAATAATTGCAATTATAATCGATGCTGATATACATTGCGTCTTATGGAGGAAATACTTATGATGCTCGCTGGGAGTTACTCACCAAGACATCCAGAGGAGAAAAACCTTATTACGGGATTTAAATGATTCCATTTATGCGTTTTTCCTACATATGCGTATTTCGCAAATCTCATAAGCGTTTTTCTCATATACGCGTATTTTGCATATACAATTTTGGTCACTTTCCACGAAAAATTTCACTTTTCGAGCAAAAATAGCACTAAAAGATCTTAGTGGATTGCATAGAATTTTTTGTAATTTTCGACTAAAAACTGCGAAACATGCACGTATTAATGTTTCCAACTAACGAATTAGTGATACTATTTCAATCAAAATGTAATAATACGAAAATTTATCAATTTATCAATATTATTCCTTGAGTCGTAATGCTACTGGCTAACTGTATTCAAGGAGTAAACAAATGGGCAACCTGCATACAGAAGTTGCAAGGAGTAAAATAACTAAATTACAATGATACGTACAAAAGACAGATGACTTTTTCCCGAGAAACGTTGAAACAAGAACTAAAAATTTGTTTCTTAAGATGCCCTAAAAATTATACACAAAGGCCAAAATGTACTCACAGTATTTCGCTGAATGTCGTTGCAATAAACGTAAAAAGCAAATACGGTCCATTGTATTGGACGTATGGTAAGAGATTCAGAAATAGAGAATTTGATTAGAAACATTTATAAATACGAATTAACTTGATCATGAAACAGTGTTCTGAAATATACAAATAACCTAAATACTTTTACATAGTATAAATTATTGTTTCTCGACTAAAACGTAAACAAACATTTCAAAAGAATCAATGAATCGATTAAAACTTTCCCGACCTGCTGCACAAATAATTTGGCTTGACCATGTCTTATTGGAAAAATAAAAACATTATAAAATACTATAACCTTAGTTTTTCACTTTTAAAGATCGTAAAACGAATTTCAGTCTCAAAACTACAAAGAAAATTCAAAGTAATATCTAAGATGTCAAGGAAAATGACTCATTAATTATCATGAATATCTCACGTATTCAAAAACTAATTTTTGGTAGGGTAAATAAAACACAAATATGTACCTTAACTAAACATACGACACTATAATTATTCAATAAAAGCTATTTTAACGAATACAACTTCAGTCTGATTACTTTTCAAACTTATTAATGTTATCTTCAGATCCCGTTTCAAACGTCCAGAGATACAATTACTTAAAGAAAGCAAAACATATTCACTGTCTTTCGCTGCGAGTCGTTGCATAGAATATGAAATGAAAATATGGTCCATTGTTGGACGTATAACAAGAGATTCCGAAATAGTAAAAATTATTCGAAATATTAAAAAATACGTTTCATATTGAACATGAAACACTGTTTTGAAATATATAATAAAGGTAACATTCTTGTACGTGGTAAAAAATTATTGTTTGTAGCCAAAAACTCCATTCTTTACGACCACAAAAACACGCTTTTGTATTGAATCAAGGAATCGATACAAATAACCATGGCCTGTTGCGCACTTAAATTGGCTCAACAAGAACACATTAATAAAATAAAAACACTCTTTAATTTACTATGAACTTTGTTTTTGCACTTTTTAAGATCATTAAATGAATTTTAATCTCAACACCACAAAATAATCCAAAGCGAATTATATCAAACATGTCCAGGAAAATGATACATTAAAAAAAACACAGTTTGACAACGTATGCAATAAGCATATTTGCAATGTAAATAAAATACAAATACGTACCTTAGCCAAACATTCACAAAAACGCATCCGACACGTTAATAAATAAATCTTATTTCGACGAATAAAACTTGACAACGATTACGTGTGGGAACTAGTCATTGATGCCGTTTCAAATTAGTTTTCAAAGATACGATTTTTATCACTTAATTTTTGCACAAAGACACAAAACAACTAAACACATATACTACACAATAGTTTAACACGTCTATAAAACATTAAATAACTTGCACTATCGTTTAATTAAAATGCCAATATGATTCTTCTACCGTTCGGCGCCATTCTACCACATTTTTGTAAACAAACATTCGAGGTGGCTTTGACAAGTCTAAGGGTGTTATCAACAATTTATACAACACGTGTTCATTTCATGGAGCGTCATACGAAATACACCGGGTAACGAAACGAAATGAATTGTTATTGCGTCATTTTCCTTTAGAAAGATGAAGTTATACAGAGTTCAAATTTACGTTACTTCCTGGAAGAAAGCAAGAGAACGTTTTATGACTCTAGAGAGCAAAATACTCATCAAACTTAGATCGGAATATTTTTTCTTTATACGAAATTCAGCGAGAGTTATGATGAGAAACTCTCAATCAACTGAATGCAATAGCGGAGACACACAAAATTTATATTCGGAAACATGAGAAGATTCCTGTGTAGGGCCCTTAAAAACACGTTTCGACAGGTTCGCCTCATGCGTTACAGAGTCAAATCTTCTCTCAACATAATTTTATCACTATCTTCACGGGTTTCCTACACATAATCCACAATTTATCAATATCGTCATATGCTCCACTTTCAATTTCCTGCTATCAGTATTTAAGTTGGTAGATAAAGGAAATGTCAAACCTCCTTCATTAAATACACGCGGAAGGATGTACACAGAGCACAGGTTACTTACAGTGGGCCACAGGTTCCAATTCCATTGAGGAGAAAAGTCAAAATCAAAGTCAATGTACTGTAGAATGGAATTTGGAACGATGGGAAAATAAAAAATATTTTAAAACAATTAACCGTGGTGTTCAGTTAATTTCTTGAGACTAGATAAATAAACTTTATTGTCAAAAAGCAGTTGCAAACTGCGTATGACCGAATCGGGGGCAATAAACTAAGTTACTCTCCGGACACAAGCAAGGGACGATCCCATCAATTCCGACCAAGGACCCACGGACAGTGGCGGATTTAATATTTATAAAAGAAATTATTTAATAAATAGGAACTGTTATCGATTTATAATTCAAAATAAATTTTAGATTAAGTGAACCAGGCGAAGTATATTATTGACGGACCTAACCTCAACACGCAGGCACGATGAAACCTGTACTTCAGTGCACACAGCATAGTGTGCCGTCTGGCTCACTCATCTCCCGTGTGGGGATGTGTCCCAGGACTTTCGGGATTTAGGTCTGGGTGGAAATGGTGTACAGTTGTGTAGTGGTTAGCACCCCAGCGATCAATTCAATAGTCCCGGGTTCGATTCCCGACTCGTCGCCATTTTCACCTGAAACCCAAAGTTACAACACGTGTGGAAAGTCACAAAGTCAAAGTCACACGTGTGGAGAGAAAGACACGAGAGAAGAAACGTATTTGCATTGTTTACATGACGTCACTTCCTTTTCTTGTTTCGTAGTGTTTTCAACCTCTTTGAACAAGTATTAATTTAAAAAACCCGCGTTTTCTCGAGAGAAAAAAACCATGTGCGGCAGATCTTATTTCTGCGAAGCGCTTCACTTTGTTGGGAGAAAAAGTAAAAAAATTAATTAGCCTTCGTTTTCTCACTCTCTTCCCTCGGGGTTAAATGAGAACAAAATAATTTAACGAAACTTCGTTTTTTTCGCTTCGTAATTAAAAAACGCAGAGGAACACCGCTAGGGGCTTTATCTAAAAATACAACTGCATTACAAAGTTAGAATAAAGACTTCATTACAAAACCTAAACACACTCTGGAAGAAAACATAAACAAAATTACGTATCATTGCGTTGTTTTAAAAACATACAAAAATTACATCAACATTCAAAGAAAAATTGCTACTGAAAATTGCTACGTTTTACCTGAAAAAGTGAGTGAAGGGATTCTCATCTACCGATTAGCTGACAATTTTAATTGTTTCTTTCTGCTCTTGAAATCAATCAATGTTAACCATCCTTTGCATTTTAATTGCAATAACTATTAAAAAGAGTAGTTTGAAATAGTTTTATCGATTACATTTACCGATTCCCTCGCCATAGAATTCATTTGTATTAGTATAGATTCTAATGATAGAATAATCCTACACAAGAAGCTGCAGCACGAGAGATTGATCTGTTTTAGATCCGAAGACACGTCAAATGATAAAAGAACAAAGTGGTTTCAAAAATCTTATCCTTCTTTACAAAGCGAAGTCGCGTAGCTTTACGTATTCTTTCGCATTGTTGTTCTTTACGTATCACCGAAACCACACGAACGACGATATTTCATTGAAAAATAATAAAATATGCCAACAATTTATCACCAAGAAATCAAATGAAGAAATGCGGCAATTGTGAGAACTTTAAATTCTATGACAGAATTATGATAATAAAAAATACAAAATTCTTGCGTAATATGTCTTAGTTGGTAGGCGTCTTTTATAGATCAGCATATAACGCAATTGCAAAGAGTTTAGACTGGAAGATACTTAAATGATCAGATATTAGGTTGGGGAGGATAAATACATTTAAACCGATTGATATCTTTTAGATATGTCATCGTGTTTCATAATTATAATACTACAAGCTTTTTTCTCTTTTCCCTCGTGTAAGGTACCTGACGCTGCGATCTTTTTGTAATAGATTTTATAATTGGAAAGTTGAATGGGGCAACACTCCAGATTTTTTTGCCCTTATTTTTAAAGCAACAGCAACACTTTCGAAAAAATGTTTTTGTATCCATCTTCTTGGAAACAGGTGCAGTGGAATGTCGTGGGGGTATAGAAAATGCTCAGAGTAAATAGTAGTGTAGTGATGTGAAGCTTGTGTGATCGGTCTTATTTTTATCGTAATTAAATTCTTTTAATTATATCATAGGAGCTACTTTTACGTTAAGGGTATACAAGAGGAGCAAAGACATGTGTGTGTAAATAGAAGCATGCTTGTACGCATGTGAGTGTGTGTGTCTGCTTGTAACCGAAAATGAATACATACACATACGAGGACCTCATGCAGATAATTAATTTCTTAAATGTAATTTCTTTCTCGTTGTTACTTTGTGTACTAATTTTATGAGCATTTTATTCCTTTTGTGTGTGTATTTTACAGATACTTGGGCAATAATTAGTTATTTAACTTCTTATTATTGAATTCTTTCATTACGTCTTCTGTTTTGTCTGATAAATTAAGATACGACAAAACGCTCGCGATACGTTTGTTTAAGGTGCAGAGTCGATTGTGTCTGATCGATTGTGTTTGAGGAAGCAGGCAGCGGAGCGTGGCTGCGGTTAGGAGCTGATGAGCAATGAGGCGCTCAAAGGAAAGAAGCACGAAATAGATGAAAGAAATTTCAAGGATTTTCCTGGTACTTCTCATTACGATATGCATCACACATATACACAAATGAAATTTCCTCCTTCAGAGCATTCGACCGCTTTTTCTCCGAGGCAATAAAAACTGCATTTAAAAACAACAGACCCTTCTGGACTTATTGATTTTAAAAAAATGTTACTCGATTTCTTAATTCCGGACAAATTAATTAAATGACAGACGCGTATTCTGAGTAATAAATAATTATTGTGATAATGGAACTCTGTGTTTTTTATGTGACTGAAAGCGTTTCAAAGTAACTGAAGAAGATTTTCCATTTTTCTTTTTCATTTAATTGAGAGCAAAAACGTGTGACACCTTCACTTGTACATACCTCAAAAAGTCATAAAAAATGAGAGGCTACAACGTAAATGAGACATCCGCGCGTAATTAATTAAAGGATAATTTTGCAGTATGGAGATAGTTACAGCCACATTGCCCGATTCATATAAAAATTTTGCATTATCTCTATCTCCTAAAAATAGTACTTTGTGCAGAGTTGCCTAAGTCTTTGCGAAAATATAATTTAACACTCGCACAGAGTATTAATGAAAAAGCCGAATTTTTTGAACCGATTAACCGTTAACGTCGCTTTTCGGATTTCATCGCATTTCGACGAAAGATACTTTCCCTTCAGAGATATACTTCTTCAATAATATTAATAAAATCTACGTCGCTCAAAAAATCATACGAACACATCAGAATTAGTTGTATAACACGAAAAATATGGCTTCTACGCTGCAGGAGTGTGAATAAATAGATATAAAAAAGATCACCTTTCATAGTTGCTTTCCTTGTGAATGAAGCTTTACAAACGAATTTTATTATTTTCCAAAATGAAAGTTGGTGCAAAGCAAACAAAAGGACAGACACACGTGCGCATCAAACAGGTCGAAGGGGTTAATAGGAAAAAAATGAAACAATGTTACAAAAGTTAAAAGACAAATCAGGTCATTATCAGAACTAAATCTATTTTTATTATCAGTTGTTGCTTCGATATCTCACGCAAATAGGATACAGAAGCTTTATCACTCGAAAGGTCTAGGTCTTTCCCAGATTGATATCTATCGAGATAAGAAATGATTTCTTTTCGCGCACCATTCATGTTACGTGAATTGATTCCTCACACAAAGAGTCAAGAACGTTATAACGAAACGAAATGATTCAATTGAAAAAAAAAATAGAACTTGACTCGATCACCACAATACCACAACCCCTGCGTCACATTGCACCCCGTTGGAGGATATTCAAAAAGCAATTAAATGATAAATTAACTTACATTGAGATATGTGATGTCTCTTGGTTCTTAAAGTAATATTTCATCATACAGAGAAATATTTTATTTTTTGTAAATTTTTATTGAAGAAGCCGTCGTATAGCTACAACTTAATTTTAAGAAACGTACGTTGAAGTTTCCAAGGGTATATTCCAAAGGTATTTATACATTGTAGAATTGTATAAAAGAGGGGAAACAATTACTTTCAGGATAGGGAGGTAACAATGAATTTTTCGACTCCTTTGAAAAAATAAGTTACGAATAAGTAAAACCCATAGCGTAGAAAATGGGGCATATTCTCATCTCCTTATATTTTAAATAAACTAAAAATCGAAATATAGACCCATGGACTAAGGTTTTAAGTATCGTTTACACGAATTGAGAGACGAAAATAAAAATACACCGACTGTTCAATTATTTTGATACATTATATTATTACGGAATTAAATAAATAATTATAAACTGACGAGGTGAGGCGCAGCAGCAGCAACAACTCTCGATTTTTTTAAATTTTTATTTTTTTATCGAATTCGAAGCGTTGAAGTATATACTGAGTTTCCCAACACAAAGATATTTAAGAAATGAAGTTGAACGTAATGGAGAGCGACAATTGCCGACAAGTACTGACGATTCGTCGATATTTGCGAAACGTATTACGAAACCACACAATCGTCACTAATCATAAAACTAATCCTTATTCGGAGTATTGTACCCACATGACATTGAGCGAACGTCCATATTTTGAAATGTAGACGCAGTGTCATGTTCCATTACGTGAAGTGAAAAAGGACTGACGTCAGTATGTATCCGCTCTTTGACAAATGCAGAGTCGGAAAGAGAGAGAGAGAGAGAGAGAGAGATAGAGAGAGAAACGTCCCCCGCCCCATCAGAGTCCTTTTCGTCACGTGATGACACGATGTTATTCACTCTACCAAAATATATAGATCATCAAGTTTGTACTTTTGTAGCAAAAGCAAATAACGACGTTTTAAGAAGAGAGCTCTTCACTCTACTTCAACAAATTACAGCAAGATACATAACATTAAACATAATATAAACACAAAATATGTTTGCAAAAAAGAAGAAACTACACAAACATATTATATTGCACTGTATTGTACATACAAACCAGATTGAATTTACGTAATGACACCAAAAACCTAACTCACAAGTGTATTTTTTTATAAATATTATTTCTGATATAAATATTTCTGATTCCTGATATCGTGAATTTGGTGTTATTTCAATACTCATGACTTTTAAACACTATACATCTATAGTTCGATAATAATTTGTATATGCAAAGTAAACTTTTTGCGTTAAATTACAAACATATTGACATTCTATTAGTATTATAACTCGCAGTTAACTTTTTATCTTATCTAGGAACTTATGCAAAAAAAAATTGAATCCGCCTCTGCCTTAGGAATTGCCCTTGATCGGAATTGCTGGGATGGTCCCTTGCTCGCTTCCGGAGAGTAAATTAGTATTTTTTCCTCCACGTGGTCATACGCAGGTTGCGACTACATTTTTGACAATAAATTCATTATCAACATTTGTAATAATTAACTTCTTTGTCCAATATTAATGTCTTATATCAATCTATCGAGAGATCATTATAAATACACTTTGTTCGACTGATTCTAAATTTCGTCTAAAGTGCTCCTGGATTCCTTCTCTAGCATTTTATTTTGTATACTGCAGTGTTAGTATTCGTGTAATATTTCTCATCTTTCCGTTTCGTTATCAAATTATTTCTAAATGTTTAAATCAATTCCATTTTCTCCGTCTGATTTACTAACTTAATTCGATGATATAATGGACGTTAATTGTTGTTACATTTACAACAAGGTTTGAAAAAAAAAATTCAGTTATTAGCGTTTCACAAAGGTTCACTTGCAAACTCGTAAATAAGTAAATTCTTACACTTTTACAAAAGTGATTTATTTGTAACCACAAACGTTAGGTTACTCGCAATTGTAGCTGAGAAACTTGTAAAAGAAACTTGGTTAGCGACCAGAATTTCTTACCAAGCTATGAATGTACGATACAAGATAAAGATGCTCTGCTACTCATTGGTGCACAGCGAAGTAACAAACTTTACGTTTGAGTCAATTTGAACGAATTGAACGATTGAACGATTTAGAATGAGGTGTGTAAAGCTGGAAGAAGACAAAAGAACGACATATGAGAAAAACGTATCACAAGAAAAGAGCCGTATATATTTTCCTAAACATTTTAATTCAGTTCATTGTCATTATTTTAGCTTTTTTATTATTATGCTTTATTCATGTTTCCCATAGGATATTGAGTACTTATATGGAAAATGCGTTTGTTTTATTTACTCTCTTATGGTGCGTGATATAATCACAAGTGATCACTATAGTGAGTGATTTATTTCTGCCATTCTTCCTTCGTTTTACGTAAATTTAAAAAATTCATCAAAATAAAAAGGTCAAACTACGTTATATCCAGTAAAAGAATTTCTTTGACATTGTTGCGTCTAAACATTTTTTACCAACAAAAATAAAAAGAGCAGCAAAACACTTCTTTGTGGACACTAAGTACATCAGCTGTTCAAAACTGAAAAATGAAAAAATTGCTCAAACCGATTAAACGTGTTTTGCACTTTAGCGCAATGAAAAATGAAAAAAGCAAATGAAAAACAGAGAAGATCCGCGAAGCCATCTTTTACAACGGGAATTCTGTGCATCATTTGAAAAATAAAAATGTATTCATGTGTAAATGATTCCAATTTAAATAATTGCGTAATTTTGGAAGCTTTAGAAAAGCGAATAAAACATTCGATGCTCGTCAATTTACCCAAAGTTTACAGAAATGAACTCGCGTGGAAATAAATAACGGAAAAATTGTAACAACTTTCTCGGATAGGTAAAAAAAGCAAACGAACCGACGTTGGAAAATTCTCATTTCTTCGATTAGAGATCGATTAGAGATCGGAATTTAAAGCCTCTCCTCCGGATCAGTTGCCGAAAATATTTCCAGCTCCGCATCTCTTCGCGGGGTTTTCGAGGCAAGTTCTGTAGACGTGAAGTGAAGTGAACTGCGACCAGGAGTTGGAGAGGGTTGGGCAGGAGTAAATCTCGCTTTTCAGACACGAAGAATGAAATATATTTATTCATTTAGTTACTTAGTTAGTTTCTTAATTATCGGAGTGTAAGGAAATAGCGAGACATGATTTGGTTTCGTTCGATCAAACAAAAGCATTACGTATAATATCCGCAACAATGGAGGAGGATTGATATTCGAGTGTTAGCAATAAAATGCAGCAGAGACAAAAAGGAATGAAGGTAAGCAACATCAGCTTAAAATACGAAAGAAACTCTTTTCTTCACAATAATGTATTTTTACAAATCAAATCTCACCAAATGAGCTTATTATATTCGTATACAACGGAGAATGAACTAAAAATACAAAATATCACAAGCGCGCACCTTCGTTCATTAATATCTGAGAGAGAATCCTCTAATATTTCGGTGACTCCTCTGAAATGAAATGAGAGTGTTATCGTTAGAAGGTGGGTTTACCAACCACTTGGCCTACGTGGAGGCGTTAGTATAGTTTAGCTGCCCTCTGAAAAGTTACCAAATTTAGGGAGAACTGCCAATCTACTCCATAGAATCCCCCTATGTCGTATACTACTCAACTTAGTGGTATTTTCTTCTTAAACGTTGTATTCACTACCACCAAACTTGACGAAATAACTCTAGGAGTGAGCCAGTTCTTAAAATACTCTTCTTTATCCTTTGTAGTGTAACACAAAATTAACATTCCTATTTATAAAATACGTTGCGTAAACTATTCGAGAAATCTTAATTTATTAATCTACTTTCAACGAAATTCATTTTACGATAGTCTCTTTGTTGTTTCCATTGCGTTGGTACACCCGTAAGGCATGTGTAAGTTCTACCAACCGAGGATTTTAATATCAAACGACAATTCAAGTCTTAACGAGTGTGGAGTTTTTGTTCTAAAATATGGGTGGTGGCTGCCCTGAAACACCACTCGAGTCCGCCATCTTTGTTTTTTTTTGTGCCCAAACTCTCGATAACTTGAGTATAGAAGTTAGAAATAATAAGCGTTAGTGATACTAGAAGAAGCAGAGTTCACTTTTCAATCGTCCCGAGACATTCATTTGAGTAAAGATACGAATTTTTTCCTGGACCCACCGGGAATTGAACGCGGAGTGATTTGGTGGTGAGCGAGCACGCTAAACTCTTAGCTACGGAGTCAATTTCTTGAAATGAGTGAAAATCCGTTCTTTCATTTCCTTTCTTCCATCGAACAGAAGAGAAGTGAAGGCAAAGGAGAAACGATGAAAAATGAGGACTCTCAATTAGGACCAACCACTCCACAAGGGTCACGGAGGCCATTACAGCGAGATGGAGGCGGCCTGGAGGCATTGCTTACTTTCACAACACTCACTCCGACTCTGGAGAACATAGACAAGAAGGCGAGACATTGCATTTCCACAACAGCAACTACACATCGCTTCACAAACAACACAACCTACGTGACAAAAAGAAAACCTTAGTAAACATCATTCGAAATAAATTAATGCGCTTTATTGTCAAATAAGACTATGTATGACCAGATGCGGGACAATCAACGAAGTTACATTAGTTGTATTTAGCGGAAATAGGCGGTCATGTTGCTGAAATAAGACGTCAGTTTATTGGATTTTCCACGAGCTACGTCGTGCATGTTTCCATGGAGATACAAAAACACAATTTCCGAAATAATCTCACTGAGGCGAATGTTGTTGCTTCAGCGACGAAAAGTTTCGAAGACGCAGTTCAGTGTAGTCCTCGCCCAAGACACAAACACCGCCATTGGACTATCGCAAAACCGTCCAAGGATGCCTTCCAATGTTCCACTATAATCAATATGAGAATTGAATGTGGTTGTAGATGTTACTTAAATTTAATATTATGTTCATTTGTCACGTTATGTCTATTGATGTTACTTGATCTCACCTGACGACCTGGCGACTTAAATTCACGTCGAAATGTACTGACTTAAATCTTCGCAGAAAATATTAATGTTATCCAAAGTCCATAGAAGGTCGTAAGGTTTTATTTATTTATGTAATTACATTATATAATGGACGTTAATAGTAGAAGAATTTCTATTTTAACTTCTAAGACATTCCGTATTCAAATCCCCGCCGAGATGGAGGCAAGTCGCTAGTTTTCGTAGTTACGTGTCGCATTGTGGTAAGCTGCCATCTCCGTAATCCGTAAGGGGCAGATTACATCTAGTATCGGGATTGGCTCCGAACAACCTCAAAAGCAGATTGGGAGGCTTATCTATCTCATCTACTAACGGTTGCTATGTATTAACTGTATGAAATCGGGCGCTTTGGGACAAGGAATAATAGCGTTAATAACCGTAAAAATAATTGACGTTGATAGATTGTGCATGTGATTGTGAAATATTTAAACTTATTCAGTCTGTGAATGCCTCACTAATTCTTCTTTGCAAAAAACGGACTTATTTAATTCTAATATAATCATTATACTCATCATTGTACTTTATATAATGCTTAACAAATCGATTCATGTCAAAACTAACGTTCCGACGTTTCTGTTTTGAAACCTCGGTCAAAGCCACCTTTGCGCAGTCGAACCTCAGAACAGGTGCTGTGCCCTTCTACCCACCCTTACACGTTCGTGAACCTACTGCTACACATCCCACACTCCAATGTATTCAAGCGAATTGAAATTTGAGGGTTTTCTTCTTCTTAAGTTTAGAATTATTAAAATGTTCCAGATAATATTTATGTTCAAATTTACGAATCTAAATAATCCAACTTGGAGTCCCTTACATGATGAGATATGTTAATAGTAAATTTATTGTCAAAAAACAGTACAAACTGCGTATGACCACGTGGAGAACAATAAACTAATTTACTCTCCGGAAGCAAGCAAGGCACCATCCCATCAATTCCGATCAAGGGCCCTAAAGGCAGAGGCGGATTCAAAAATTTCTAGATAAGATGAAAAGTTTGCTGCGAGTTATAATACATATATAATGTCAATATGTTTGTAATTTAACGCAAATATGTTTGTAAATTTACATGTACAAGTTATTATGGAACTATAGATTATTCTGAGTATAGTGTTTAAAAA